>PVKB01005659.1:29313-88962 GCA_004027205.1 Ctenodactylus gundi | reverse complement strand
GTTGGGACGGCCGATGAAGAGCAAGGAGCAGAGGAAGCAGAAGGCGAGGGACACCAGCAGGGTGTAGCTGAGCCCCCGGTTGTTGGCCTTGACTATGGGGGTGTCTCGGTGCTTCACAAAGAGCCCCAGGACCCCAGCTGTGAGGACGGTGAGACTCAGGGCTGTGGCAGCCAGAGCCTTCCCCAAGGGGTCTTCATAATCCAGAAACGTCACAGACTTATCAAGGCAGCGGCTGTGCCGAGTGTTGGCGTACTGGTGATCTGGGCACCTGACACACTGCTCTGTGTCTAGTGAAAAATGGAAATCGTGATCAGTGCAGGATCAGCGTTTCTATCTTACTTACGAACTTCTTTCAGTTCATAATTCACTGAACTGCTGTAGCCTTTGTATCCTCTGATTTCCAAAAAAACCTTGTGAAATTATATTAGATGAGAAATAGTTCCTTGTATACTTTCAGGTCATAGAGGACTAAAACTGGAACTTAACAGCAAAAGAAACAGAAGAAAATGCACAGATAAATGAAGACTAAACACCTTATTACTGACCAAACGATGAATCACAGAAGACATCAGAGAAGAAATAAAAACTTAATAGGCTAAATGATGATGGAAGTACATCATTGATGGGACGCAATAAAAGCAGCACTTTGAAATTCATAGCCATAAACGCACAGAACAAAAGAACAGAACAGTCACAAATAAACACGTTAATGATGCACCTTAAGGACCTAGACAAATAAGACCTATTTAAGCCTAAAAGCAGTAGAAGAAAAATAATTATAAAGATCAAATCTGAAATTAATGAAATTAAAGGCAATAAAATGATTAATGAGTCGAAGAGCTGGTTCTTCAAAAGAATAGACAAGATTGACAAACATCTAGTTGACCTCACCAAAATAAAAAAAGAAAATGCACAGATTAATGCACTTAGAAATGAAATGGGTGAAATCGCAGCAGATCCTGCACAAACTCATAATACTGTAAGAAATTATTTTGAACAACCATATTCTAACAAGTTAGAGAATTGGGAAGACGTGGATGACTTCCAAGACACACGCAAAATACAAAAACTAAATGAAGAAGACATAAAAATATTAAACAACCCCACTGCACAAAAATTAAGTCAATAATAAAAGCTCTACCTACAAATAAAAGCTCTAAAGCAGATGGATTCACAGCAGAATTTTTCAATATTTCAGGAAAGAACTAACTCCAATTCTTCTCAAACTGTTTCATAAAGTTGAAAGAGAAAGAATACTATCAAACTCATTTTTGGAAGCTACCCTCAATTTAGTCCCCAAACCAGGTAAAGACTTAACCAGGAAGGAAAGTTATAGACCAATTTATTTAGTCAATATAGATGCAAAAATTCTTAGTAAGATTCTGGCAAATAGAATTCAGCAAGTAATCAGAAAGATCGCACACCATGATCACGTGGGCTTCATTCCTGGGATGCAAGGTTGGTTAAACATATGTAAATCAACCTATGTAATAACCACACCAACAAAAGCAGAAACAGAAGCCCCCTGATCATCTCAATTGATGCAGAAACAGTCTTTGATAAAGTTCAATATTTTTCATAATAAAAAACTAAGAAAAACAAGGATAGAAGGGCCTTACCTCTATTTCATAGAGAGTGTATATGCCAAACCTACCGCAAATATCATATTAAATAGAGAGAAATTGAAAGTGTTTCCTCTCACATCAGAAAAAGGACAAGGCTGCCCACTCTCACCACTCTTATTCAACATAGTTCTGGAAATACTTTCCATAGCAATCAGGCAAGAAAGTGAAATAAAGGGAATTTGCATCAAAAAGGAGGAAGTCAAACTATCCATGGATGATATGATTATCTACATAGAAGACCCCATAAACTCCACTATGAAACTCTTGGAAATAATAAACAAATTCAGGCAAATCACAAGTTACAAAATCAATACTAAAAAACGAATAGCTTTTACCTACATCAACAATGAACTCACTGAGAAAGAGCTCAGAAGAATCATCCCATTCTCGATAACCCAGTAAAAAAGTCAAATACCTAGGAGTGTACCTAACCAAGGAAGTAAAGGACCACATTACGTTGAAGAAAGAAGTTGTAGACAACATCAGAAAAAGGAAAGACAGCCCCTGTCCTTGGATAGGCAGAATCAGCACAGTCAAAATGACTATGCTGTCGAAACTGATATACAGATTCAATGCAATTCCTGTCAAAATACCACCATTTTTTTTCACAGAACTTGAAGAAAAAATAATCTTTAAATTCATATGAAACCAGGAGACCTAGAATAGCTAAAGCAATCTTGATTAACAAGACCAAAGCAGGAGGCATTACAATTCCAGACATCAAGCTATACTATAAAGTAATAGTTGTAAAAACAATATGGTACTGGCACAAAAACAGACAGAGAGACCAGTGGAACAAAATTGAGGATGCAGAGACAAACCCGAATGCCCTCAGTTACCTAATGGTCAGTAAAGGAGCCAAAAACATACGGTGAAAAAAGAATAACCGCTTTAACACATGTGCTGAGAAAACTGGACATCCACATGCAGAAGAATGAATGTAGACACACACCTGTCACTGTGCATCAAAATCAAATCCAAGTGGATCAAAAACATAGATATCAAAAAATATTTATTTTGAATGTTTTCTCTGATATAAGAAACCCAGATTATAATTATCTCATAGAGGGTCCATCTGAGGCATAGATTATGAAGCTTTATTTTTTAACCATTCTGTCAGTTTTCTATTTTCCCCTTTTGTATTTTTGTATAGAAGATGCTTTAATTTACACCTGTCCCATTTCCCGACACCTTTTGTTTCTTCTTATGCAACAGGTATTCTGCTGAGAAAGTTCTTGCCTGTGACCATGTCTTGAAGGGTTTTGCTATTTCTTCTCTGAATTGATTGAACATTGATTGAACACTTAGACATTTCTTTTTAAAATTCTTTTTAAAACAAGTTCCTCTATTTCAAGGCCCACGAAAGTGTCTTTTGAGGAATTAGGCGCTTTTGTAGGTATCTTGTCCTGTTATCTCATGCCTCTAGTTGTGAGAGTTGCGATTAGCTATGTAAGAAAACCTCTGCCCCTCTGCTAGAGACCCCTTTAGTATACAAAGAAGCACAATTAAAGCCATTCAAAGTTCCTTTATTAACTACATGAAAGAAACCTCCAGAAATGACATAACCACAGAGAGATCTATTACTGATACATCAAGATAATCACCTAATACAACTATTTTACCATTAACCTTCAACGTGCAACCTATATTGTTAATAGGAATTTAGACAGGTCAAATATTGAGAGATTTAAAAGCTCTACCAAAGATAAATCCATACCGTTGATAATAATAAAAATGGAACTTACATTAATATTTTGAGAATAAAAAAACTGCAAAAAGTTACTAATACTCAATAGGTTAAACTACATACATGTAAATAATTAGTGCTTAATGGTAATAGTAACATAAATAGTTGAGATAGAAAAGAGGACAGAGACCATCTTGGTTATCTATTTTTTTGCCTGGATAAAATACTCAACGTCCATGACTTAACAGAGGACAGATTTATTTTAGCTCAGTGTTTCAGATGATCATGCAAAGTCATTCATTAGCAGCTGATAGTGGTGGAAGCACATGGCAGATCGTAGCATTGCAGACATAAAGCCAAGTGAGTGAACCTGATGCGGGGACTCAGGTAAGGCTAGTTTTCCTAGAAAGAATCTGTAACAAGGCTTCTTATTCCTTCCTTTACTTAGCTCAATCTGCCAGTACGGTTCCTTGCATCCAGAGCGGGCTCCCATCCCTCAACTGCCAGCTCGAATATCAACAACACATGCCTGACAGCTCTGCCCTGCGTGACCCCTAACCTCAGCAGGTTGACACACTCTCTCCAGGCCAAACCCTAAACACATACCCACTCTAGGTAGGCCCATCTCCCAACACCACATAGTTCCACGGATATCCCACTAGATCGAAGCATATGAGACTTTTTGGGAACACTACGGATTCGACCCATAACAGGCACATAGGATTAGTTTCAGATAGTGAAGAAAAGAAGAACAAAATAGAATAATTAGGAAAAAATTCAATGTAAGGTTAAAAGAAAGGAAACAGTCTTACATACCAAACTAGAAGAACAAGAGAAGAAGTGAAAAACGGAGAGAATAACACAAGGGTTCACAGAAGAATGAAAGGATTCACTTCTGCTGTTCTCATCAAGATCTTGTATAATGTACGGACAGGTGGGAGAATATGAAAGAGAGGTAGGAAGTCGTTGCTCTCACCTGTGTCGTTGGCGACCTCGTTCTCCGGGCAGCGGGTGCAGTCAAAACAACATGGCGCCTTTCCCTCCTGAAGGGTTTTTCTGAATCCTGGACCGCAACTCTCGCTGCACACGGAGCGGGGAGTCTGAGGAGAGTCAGATATGGGTTGATGACTTCCAAGACTTTTACCTTGTCCTTGGCAACCGATTTGTAGTTCGGGAATCTTAACCTGTGCAACTACGTGAGTCAATTAGTAGAAAAAATGTGATGATGATCTTGTCATCTAAAATACATGAATATTAATAAAATATTTTCATATTTGTTCTTTTCATGTTTGCTAAACACTTGCAAAAAGAAACGTTCTTAAAAATTGAGCTGCGATTTGTAAAATTTTATATGGAGCCATCTCTTAGAAAGCGAATGGTGCCCGAAACCCCAAAATGATTGCGGTTATTGGCGTCTCATGAAATTCACTGGAATCTCACTGCGTTGGTGCACACCTGATATTCTAGACCCTGGGAGCCTGAGAAAGGAGCGTTACCAATGTGAGCCCAGCCTGGGAACTTAGGAATTTAGTGAGACCCTGTCTCAAAATAATACGTTAAAAAGTTTGTGGGGGCTGGAGGCGTAGCTCAGCAGTTAAGAGCAGTCGCATGGCAACTGTGGAGTGTGGGACTCTTGGTTCAGTTCCCCAGCACTGCATAGGCTGGACGTGGCGGCACACAACAAAACTCTATAAATTAAAATGAATAAATAAAAAATAAAGCCTTCACCACTGGGCCTGGATCAAAGAAACACCTATTGTGGGTGTGTCTTTGTTCTTAGGCTGTGGCTAAACAAATGCATTACGGTGAGGGCCGAGTTACCTCTGTCATTGCTGTGGCCCACTCTATCACGGCCTCGGATAAACTTAATTGTTGGCTGCTTGGACCACGTGGGAAGAACTGTCCTACTGTCCTTCTAAGCCTCAGACCTTCTGGGAAGTTCCAAAAGTTGACAATGTCGTACTCTGCATCCACTTTTCTGGTGTCATCCAAAATCACTTTGTCTCCAGCAGGACTGTAAAATTGGACATTCCTCAGAAATGGGTGCAGCTGAAAGAGACAAACTTGTCACGCACTCGCGTGGGCCACGTTATTACTAGAAATCAAAAGTGAAGGAAACTCTTCTGTTTCCTTCAATCCCACATGCTCGCATAGGCCTCTGTTGCGGTAAAAGACATCGAAGCCAATGGAACACGAACATGTCGTTATTTTACAAAATGTTAGCCAGCTTCAGGAGAAAACCCTTGAAGCCTGCCCATGGAAGAAAAGGGACACAGGAGTCAGCCACATTCGCCTGGGGATTTCAAGCACCCCACACCCATTTTGCTCAGAAGGAGCCCAGAGCACCCACCTGCAAAATGAGATTTTTTGCTACTGTAAGTGTGTGGAGAATTAAGGAACAATTGTTTAATGCATATATTTAAGGTTTAGTACCTTGTACGCATGTAAAGAAATACATCTTTCTCTCTTTTACAACCTTCGTTCGAAATGTTTAGTTTCTTTTTTCTATTGAAAACATGAGGTGGGCTAAGTCTACTGGGATAGCCCTGTAATCCCAGCACTCTGGGAGGCTGAGTCAGGAGGATTGCAAGTTCAAGCCCACTCTGAGCACTATAGTGATTTAGTGAGATTCTGTATCAAAATCAAAATGAAAAAATGAAACTCAACATAAAGTCCTTGAGTATAATTCCCAAAACAGACACATGTAACCAACATATTCATTCTGTAGATTGTTGAGTCTGGGAAAAAAACCCAAAGCTTTGATCTTGACCCATAAATATCTCTTCTCATCATGGAACATAAACGTTTGTTCTGGTGAACAGCAAATAAAAAATGGAGGAATAAGAAATCAGGAAAAGAAAAGAAGAATTGCCGCGCAATATGTAAACTCACCCATTTCCCAGGTGAATGAGATGGTTGTGCGTCACACATACTCACTAAGAAAAAGAATGACCGAAGAAAAAAGAAAAATTCCCTTTCTCTCTTTCCACAAGGCTCTCTATCCATTCTGGCCAGCACTATTTGTGGATTCGTGACCATGAAACTACCAGCAATATCTTCTAACTAAGGGCAAAAGATTTTAAACTAATTCATTGGGGGAACTGTAGAACATTTTAGTAAACCAAAATCTTTACTCTCAGAGTCTAACCCTGAAGAATTGCAATTTCAACCTGAGCTTGGGAAGCTCAGTGAGTTAGTGAGACCTTGAATCAAAATTAAAAATAAAATAAAAGAAAGAGGGAAAGGCTGTTATTCAATAAAGAAGCACCAGATTCTATCTCCTGCTCACACACACAAGCAAATAAAAGTCATCTTCATGACACTGAACTCTGCCCACTGGAAGAGGCATTACCTGCCAAGGGAAAAATACCACCACGTCCCCCTTTCCCCCTGGCTGCGTTTGCACTTGCTGACGCAGCATCTCCTGCAGGGCGTGGGCCACGGCGTACACGGCATTGTAGATGTTGTAGCTGCCATCGCTCATGGCTGGGTCAAATCGATTCATGGACAACCACGTCAGAGAGGCATTCAGCGCACAGTCCCTCAGGGCACAGTCAGAATCTGGTAATGAGCAACCAAAACTCTTGAACCAATACAGAGCCAGGAAATTGTCTTCTGGGTATCTGGAAGGGTTGACTGTCTGGATAAAATTTTGGAAACCGGAAATATCCTCATGGTGGTGTGCAAACATGAGCATCCCATGGAATGAGTCAAGTATGAGATTTCTCCCAGCCAGGTCCGCGTGCCACTGTGAGTTCGTGACCCACAATCTCCACGTCACTAACTGCTGTCCCACGTGATAGTTGACACCATTCAGACTGTCAGTGTCATAGTAAATGACCACCACGTTTACTGGTGATGATTCCCTGGTCAGAAAATCATGAGTGGATGAGACATAGGACACAGTAGCACTTGGAATTATTTTCACGAATGCAACACAGACTTCACTTCTTTCCATCTCTCTTCTCACATCTGAGAGAAACTGAAGCCCTTTCTGTCCTTCTGCGATGACCAGTCCCACCCAGGTCCAGCCGAAGTGGAGCATCATGGAGACCATGCCGAGGGCCAGCACTGTGTCCTTGGGGGCCAGCTGGTAGAGGGAAGGAAACTGGCCCTTGTCACTCAGCCTGGGATTGAAGGAGCCAAAAACAAACTAGAACAGAAAGGAATATGGAGACGATTGGCATCATCTGACCTTAAGGGCATCGAGCTGTAGAAGGAAAGACTTGGTCATTCCATTTGTGTTAATGATGTCACTTCCTATGGGAGTTTAGGAAATAACTGACCAGACTCCAGGAAGCACGTGTGTTTTCATTCTCCCCCCTCCTGTCTGCTTACTATGATGGAAACGAGGCTTCACGCCCAGCCTAGGTGCCCATTCCCTTCCACATCCTACACTGTGGCCACTGTATAAATCTTTGAAGTATTAAACCTATGGGCCTCTGACGATGGCACCAAAGGAGACCTGATTTCATCTCTCTCCGTCTCTTCCTCACCTGGGGCAATCTGTAGAGTTCCAGCAGAGTCCCAAATTGGGCAGCGTTTTCCCATGATGCTCCTGTGAGTACAGCTACAGAGGTGCTTTCTCTCCTGCAGGTGTAATTTGGGATTTCATCCTGTCCTGTCAGCAAAAGCAGGGAGCTCTCCAAGGTCCTCCAGTAACTGTGCAGCGCGTTGTGGAACTCGTAGCCCAGAGTTACGTTGGGTAACAGCTGAGGATTTCTGTTGATCTCTTCAATGGCAAAAACGAGGGCTAGAACGTGCTGGTAGTTGTTGGGCATGAGCCTTTGTCGAGAACATGAAAATCATTAGAGAAAGTGCTTGGTCCATGTTTGTCTCTTAGTAAATCTAATAACATACTTTGTAGAGCATGAACTTGTGTTTTTCTCCTTTAATTTGATTTTTTACAACCACAAATATGAATGTAATCGAAATAGAAACTTGATTTGGTGGAGATAGACTAGAAATTATAGAAAAGTATGTGTATCTTTGCTTACATTTATACTTACAATGTGTAAGCACACCTACTCTTTGTGTCAAAAAATTGGTATTTAAAATGAGTAATAATGTCATTAATTATTTCATTCGTGGTGAATGTTGACACATGCAAAATATAAAATTAAGTTCAGCCAAGCATGAGGAACCTCATGCATTTTCAGAGAGTGAGGTGGGGCCTCCTAATTTTGAGCTCAGTTGGGTGACTTACTGTTACATGTCTCAACATAAATAAATAAAAAAAAGTGATGTAGCTCCAAAGGCTCTCAATTCCAAGTACCACAAAATAATAAAAAAATAGAAAAGTCAAAACTTGCACTAATATGTTCAAATTTGCTGCCAAATAAATCCAGATAGTCTCCATATATTACTTGTATAAAAATAAAAACATCACAATTAATGTCACCTGTTTGTTATTATTAAAAAGGTAGATTTAGAGCACATGGTAAAGAGAAGACAGGTGATTATATATTTTTTCTAAATAAAGTTCCTATTTTTAACCTTAAGCATGTTTTATGGAAAACACACTTAAAACAGGCAGCCACTTAGCAATACATCATCGAAATACATAATTTGATGCCAAACTTTTGTTTTACTAAATATGTAAAATATTTGAATTTGAGTAGGCCTAATTTTGATTAAAAACAATAACAGGCAAGACGTTCAAAGAACTATTTTTAAGGTAATTAATGCCAATACAATTAACCAAGAATGTAGTATTAGAAATATATATGATACTATTGGTGCAGATTGATGAAGGCCATTTTTGATACAAAATGTATTATATCCTGGTTTACATTGCTTGTAAAAATGTTCATTCTGTTTTTGGAGGAAACTTTAATTTGCATGAAATTACATTGAGGTATACTTGTGTATATGTTTATATAATTCTTTTTTAGCGATTTGTTTTAATGTCCAAAAAATAATGAGAGTAAATTTATGCTAGTCTTAGAAAATGTAGTTTAGTATAGAAAGAAAAATTATCATGAAGATACTGATACAGAGAAATGCATTATATTTGGTACAGTTTAGTTTAATATGAAAGGAAGCCCCGTTTTTGCACTGTGGCTAATGGTAATATGAATATATTGTGAGATTAATGTCATATGCTGAACCATTTGATGAAAATTTCTCAGTTTGGTTTTAGGTTAATCATTCATTACTTGCGGTTTGTTTTCTATCTATTTCAGTCCGTGAAAATACCGTGACAGGAAACCAGACTGGAGTGGTTTTCTCTTTCGAATTCAGAATGGGTCCTGAGCAGCAGAGACCACGCCCCACACCGAGACCGCATCCGGTCCAGGACCCTACAGGTGTGGTGTGGCGAGCTTTGCAGAGGAGACAGGAGCCCTGACCTCGAGGCACGCAGCGGCGGCCGCTAGAGGGCGAGAACGACAGATTGCGAGCATCGTCGACTCTGCCCCGCTCCCAGCAACACGGAAGGTTCCGGAAGCCCTCAGTGTCCATCATTTTGTGTCCTTAAGGACTTGGAGCAAAACGGGAAGGTGAGAAAGCGACTTATGTGGCTGCCGCTTGAGCGGATCGAACTCAATAAATTTCATTCAGAAAAGTCATCTCCTCTTACTGTTTTCCACAACAAACTCTTTGTGGGTTGGACTGTGACGTGTAATGAAAAGTGACTCGTCCGTGGCAACTGGCAGTGACCAAGTCAGTGGTTGCATCTAAAAGAAGTTTCAGAGCAACTCCTGGACCCAAACTCGCGCCACAGAAGGTCACGGTCGGTGCTCAGCCGTCCGATGCCGCCCTCATTCGCTACCGCTTCCCGACCTGATGGAGCCGTGGTGTCTGAGACGCAGGCTCCGAAAATGAAGGAGATGCCCCCAAATGCAGCTGCCCCCACTGGCCAGCGGAAAAGACCCACGTTTCCTCTAGGACAGCCCCCAACTCCACATTCCACAGTCAGTGCTTCAAACGGTGAGAGAATGGGGCCAAAGGATGTGTCTCATCCCCTGCATGCACCTGACCTCTAGCCATACATAATTCCTGCTTTTTCAAGAATCTCCATGAGTTTTGTTGACAGGATACAGGACATGCTTTCCTAACTGTCGCTGAATCTCAAGGCACAGAAAGACTTAAGTAACTTAATTTGATTGGAAAAGTGAATTCATTGTAATGATTCCTATTTTAGTCAATAAGTAGGGGTTTGAGTCTAGTTATCATGATTTAAAGTTACTGGCCAGAAAGAGTTATTACTTTGAATGAACCTACAATAGATGGAAGCTGGGTGCAGAGAGAATAGTCCAAATTGGAATATATCCACATTTATGTAGAGTGAGGTTCAGGAGTCTACAACTTCCCTTTGTACTTTTCCTGGCTGGCACTGGCATTTATGCAGAAATGAGCCAAATCTTTCACTGAAAATACTAATGGAAAATTGCAACGTAATATTGATGTGAAGAAAAACAAAGCAAGGTCGTATCAGTAAACATTCTTTTCTTGTTATTTTTGTTTTCTTTCGCAGTATAAGAAAACAATACGTCACTGTCTGTATTTTCTACGCTCTTCTTTTTATTAAATAATTCTTCAGACATTAAAACTGTTCTTTCTGGGCACACGCGGGGTTTCCAGTGCCCGCGTCTGGAGACACACCCTGAAAGGCCAGCATGGTTCCTGAGCTGGGGAGAGAGGGGACCAACTTCCTGTCCACAGTGACAAAGTCTCCTGCTTCCCACAAGCCCAACTCTCCCATGAACATGTGACTATTTGACCTTTGTTGAGGGGCTTGCAAGCTCTAATCGCTCATCGGCCATTATTTCTTTAGCAGTGTTGGAGCCTCAGAGCAGCCACGCCTAACTCAGCCCCATAAGTCTCCACAGACCTGTTACCAGCTAAGCAACAACAATCTGTCAACAACCTGTGACCATCAGCCTTTTCACGTTAAACTCGTTGACACCATAGGCAAACACATGGCGCACAATTATGAGAACAAGAAACATGTGTGGTGAGAAGACACGCTAATCGCCACAGCTGCTTGGGAGGCTGAGACAGGAGGATCTCAAGAACATGGATGTTTCTGCCATCCTAGGCAAATAACAAGGCTCATTCTTCAGTTATGTACACACAGGGAAAAATTGCCCGAGAGCAAAAAAATCTCAGCGTATGAGAGGATCTAAGGAATATGACGTGACTATGAATCACTTCCTCAGCAGAGAGGAGGATCTGACCCCCGCCCTGCCAGCCCTGCTCCCAAATGTAGACAAACGCCCCCAACCCCTCTGGGGCTCACGGGGCTGAGAAGAGTCGCGAGCAGACGTTGGACGTCACTTTTCTTATGTGAGCATAGGTGGCCTGCCAGAAGGCCTTGTGTGGAAAGCTTTTAAGTTATTTTGTGCACGTGTGTGTGTGTGTGTGTGTGTGTGTGTGTGTGTGTGTGTGTGCGTGCGCGCACACAGCTGGAGATCAAGCCCTGCGCCTTCGCTGTGAAGTACATGCCAGCCTGTTATATTTTAATTTTAACCCAGGATCTGGCCAATTCTCCGAGCAGCCAAGTCGGCCTTGAGCTTGCCACCTTCCTGGCTCGTCCTCTCAGCGTGCTGATGCCGCAGGCCCGCACAGCAGAAGCCGGTTTGGTGAGAGCTGTAGTGGCCAACGCGGACGCCGTGTGTGGCGGCTGAGCGAGGTGTGTGCAGTGGGGTGAGGGGGACAGCCGGCTCTGAGTCAGCTTCCAACACGGAAATGCAGACTCTGAGAGGGTTTTAGATGATCGCGTCCCACCTCGAGGAAATGGAAAAAAGCCAGAAAAAGATTAAGTGAAGTAAGAAGAATCCTTTGTGCAGGTGGCAGAACAGAACAGTTACAGAGATTGGCCCGACCACACTACCGCTGGGTATCGCACGTTCTGGTAACTCAGTAGAAATACAAAGAAAAGTTACTCACTGTGGAAGATAAAAGTCCTTGCTCGGCCTTATATCAGTCACACCAGTGAAGTAGAAAAAAGAAGAAAGCGTGAAAAACGCCCCGATGACCACGTCTCCCTCCTTGTGCACGCTGCTGCCCCTTCTGAGCAGACAGTCCTCGTCCCCTGAGTCACACACGGAAAAGGCCAGCTGCAGGAGAAAGATGGTGGTGACCACAGAGGACATCTTAGACGTGTCTGCAAAACTTGCAGTGTGGGTAGAGGTGGAATTGCCAGGGTGAATGCATACACTCCTGTGTGTGCATATTATTGTTGCGGAATAAGGTGGACACTCATGTGGCCCTGACCTCTTTTATCCAAGCCTCCTCCAGGTCCCTGGGGCACTTGCCACCTTTTTTTCTTGGGCTCAGCACCTGAGGTCCTGTGTCGGGCTAAAAACAGCAAGCTGGAAAACACTTTTGAGGATCATCCCGTCCCCCTCCAGGCACTGCGATTTCATCTGCACCCACTGAGAGCCAGGCCCCCGGGGCCGACTTTTCTCAGGCAGGGCTTGTTCCAAGCCTGTGTTGATAGGCCACCGACATGGGACTCACAGGGATGACGCGAACAGATCACATCAGAGGATTCACTGCCAGGTGTTTGCTGGAGTGACTGGAAATTGCCCGTGTTCAGCCCAGCACACTTGGGCTCGTGTTTTCCACAGGGAGCGCCAGCCCACACTTCAGGGCTCTCGGCGGCCAGGGTGCAATGCCTTTGTGTCCCACGCTTCTCCGTGTGCTCCAGTCCCATGCTCTAAACCTCACAGCTACCTGTGTGTCCTGATGCTTTGGAACTGAATATCGGCTCTGCATCCCAGAGTTGTTCCAAATTAGGAAGTCTACATCACTGGGGAAATACATTATGTTTCTTCAACTTACAGCAGGGACCTCCCGACCTGGGCCTCAGTCCTTTCAAACACACTGCCTCAGTTACATTTTTGTCGCTGTGGCTCAATACTTGACATCCGCAACTTGGGGAGGAAAGATTGATCGGAGTTTATCTTTCGGAAGGTCACAGTCCGTTTACAGGTGGGTGGCTGGAACATGAGGAAGGCTCATGGCAGGGCTGGAGCGTGGCAGGGCCAGAGCCGGGGCTCCGGCGGCAGAGACCCTCACAACATGGTGGTACAGAGAGACTGGGAGGAAGGGCGGAACTGGTATACACCAATTGAGGTCAAGTCAACACACCTTCATGTCAAGTCCCAAGCCCCAGCCTCTTCCAGCCAGGCCCCATGACCCAACTGTACACGGTATCCATAGGAACATGAGGCTTTTGGGGGGATTCTCCAGATACAATCCACCACACACACCTATCTTACGGTTTAATGTTTCAGGCTGAAACATGTCTACCGACAGCCTAGTCTTGGGTTCTCCCATTGTCTGTGCTTTTGTGGAACACAGGACCATCCAGTCAAGTCCTTCTTTCTTTACTTTTTAAAAATTTCCGACCATTTTAATTATATATACGCAATACATAATGTTTACAGTGAACTTGAGTGTATTGCGCACGTATACATCACGTCAATATTACAATCCCTTCCCCTCCCCATTCTTGGTCCTTCCACACCCCTCTCCCATCCCCCGTAACTCCCACTGTCACCCCCATTTGGTTCTATAGAATGCCTGCATTCTGCGTTTCCCGAATCAGGGAAACCATGCGATATTTATCATATTTAATCTTATGCATCTGACTCACCTCACCACGCCAGTCACCACTTATGAGCTCAGCTTCCCACCCCTAGACTGGGCTGCAGTAGCCATATCTTGATGCCTTTTCTCTGGGTCCAGAAGAGCCCTTTGTTGGGGTGATTTTCCAAAACTTCTTTTTTTTCTGTATCTTACTATGTCTTCATTGAGATTCTTTAATGTAGATTCACCCACCAGTCCACATAAGAAAAGAACTATAACAACGAAATTCATAAGGCTAGGTAATGTGAGAAAGAAAAAGTCTTCGCCTACACCCATGTCTTTTAGATATTTGCCAAATTGGTCCACCACGAGGTTCAGTGTTTCAGTTTGGATATCTAGGTCTTTGATTCACTCTGATTTAATTTTGGTGTATGGTGACAGGTGTGTGTTTGTATTCATTCTTCTGCATGTGGATGTCCAGTTTCCCCAGCACCATTTGTTGAAGAATCTGTTCTTTTTTTCTGTGTATGTTTTTGTCTTTCTTTTTCTTAAATCAAAGATTAGGTGGCTGAGGGTGTTTGAGTTTGTCTCTACACCCTCACTTCTGATCCACTGGTCTCTCTGTCTGTTTTTGTGCCCGTATCATATAGTTTTTATAACTATTGCTTTATAGTATAACTTGATGTCAGAAATCGTAATGCCTCCTGCCTTTGTGTTGTTACTCAAGATTGCTTTGGCTTTTCTAGGTCTCCTTTGGTTTCATATGAGTTTGAGGGTTATTTTGTTCAAGTTCTTTGAAAAAATTGTTGGTATTTTGATAGAAATTGCTTTGAATCTGTATATTAATTTTGTCGGTATAGTTATTTTGCCTATATTGAGAATTGAACCCGGATCCCACCGAGAACACCACCAGTTCACTTTTAGTTTTGATTCTTTTTTTTTTTTGAGACAGGGTCTCGCTTTGTGGTCCAGGCTGGCCTTGGACTCACAGCAACCCTCCTGTCTCAGCCTCCCGAGTGCTGGGATTACAGGCGTGCGCCACCATGCCCAGCTTATGTGGTGCTGGGGAATCGAACTCGGGTACTTAGCGCTTGGCTTAGCGCTTGCTCAAGCGCTTTAACCGCTGAGGCATTCCTCCAGCCCCTTAGTTTTTATTCTAAAACAGGGTGCTGTGACTCATAAATTTCTCCAGGATGCACTAGAAATTGAGCTCATCCTTCCTCAGTCTCCCAGAGTCAGGGATTACAGGTCTGCCCAGTCAGGCCTGCCTAAAGCTGTTTCTTATACAGCATCAAAAAAAAAAAAAATCCTAAAACTTTCATAAAATATACAAGAAAAAAGTCATTACACACAACATCCAAGTGGGGATGTATGCCTATATAATGAGCCATATATGTATTTATAATAAGAACAACATGTCCACATGGGTAAATAGAAAAAAATGATGATTGAACAAGGATAAGTAGAAAAATACATCACATGATGTCATACCTTCACACTGAGCAGGTGCTCCCCAAAATAACCTCCTCACCAGCATCTTGCCATCCAAAGTTCCAGAGCACTTTGTCTGTCACAAGTAAATACTTTCCAATTTTTTATTCTTTTATTGCATTGGCTTTTGTTTGACTCATGCTAGGTCTTGTTATGTAGTCGAGGCTGGTTCTGAGTTCGACAACCAGCTCAGGCTGGCCTCCAACTCACGGCAGGGATCCTGCCTCAGCCTCCCAAAGGTACCACCTGGCCATGGCAGTCTTGAAATCATTTGGAAAAAAAAAAACCTCCTCAAAAGTGGCCACAGAGTGTTGAAAAAGGAAAACAAAAGTTATTAAAATATATTTATGTATCACATTGAAGCATAGAAACTCACCAGGAAAGAAAAATTAACAAAATATTTTGATGGTTTTAGAAACATAGGCACAATTTTAGTATGATAATTATAACTAGAAAAATACTTGAGAAAGCCAAAGGGAAGACAAGATAAAAAGGGATCGTTCTCTGCCAGGGAAGCAGAAATAGTATAATTAATTGTGAATTTGAAGGCAGAGACTAAAAATCTTTATCTAAAATAAAATTCAAATGAAACGGACAATTGACCATGTTCCACAGACCATAAAATTGTTAGTGAAGGAAGGAATAGTCACATTTTTATTGAAGTAACTTCCAGATTGTATTAATATGTAAAAGGAAAGGGCTCACCCCAGGCTCTAATTACTACAGGAACTACATGTGTTTAAAGTTAAGGCTTTTTTTTTTTCTCAGAGTGCATTTTGTCCTTCAACTGTTGCAGAGAATTTCGTTCAGGCCTTAACAAAATAATGTAGCATTTGGGGGCAAAGATGCAGCCCAGCAGCCCCGCACCGGAGGCCAAGATGGAGAAGACCTCCATGGCCACCATGGCCTTCCCCCGGGTGCTGTGGTACACGGGCAGGAAGGTGACCCACACGCTGCAGAACACCAGCATGCTAAAGGTCAGGAACTTGGCTTCATTGAAGGTGTCGGGCAGGTTCCTGGCCAGGAAAGCCAGAGTGAAGCTGCCCAGGGCCAGGGAGCCCAGGTACCCCAGGACGCAGTAGAAGGCCGTGAGGGAGCCCTTGTTGCACACGATGATGACGTGGCCATGTTCAGAGTGGGCGTCGGTGTCAATGAAGGGCGGGCTTGTCCCCATCCAGATGCCACAGAGAGTGAGCTGGATCAGGGAGCAGATGGGGATGATGGAGTTTGGTGCCCCTGACACCAGCAACCGCCTCACTTTTCTTCCTGGAGTGGTGACCTTGAAGGCCAGAACCACAGTCACAGTTTTGGCCAAGACCGTGGAGACAGCCACAGTGAACACGGCTCCAAATGTGGTCTGCCGGAGGACGCAGGTGGCCGTGTTGGGACGGCCGATGAAGAGCAAGGAGCAGAGGAAGCAGAAGGCGAGGGAGACGAGCAGTGTGTAGCTGAGCCCCCGGTTGTTGGCCCTGACTATGGGGGTGTCTCGGTGCCTCAAAAAGAGCCTAAGGACCCCAGCTGTGAGGACGGTGAGACTCAGGGCTGTGGCAGCCAGAGCCTTCCCCAAGGGGTCTTCATAAGCCAGAAACGTCACAGACTTTTCGAGGCAGCAACTCCGCTCAGTGTTGGCGTACTGGTGATCTGGGCACCTCACACACCGCTCCATGTCTAAGGAAGCACACAAAGCACCATCAGTGCAGGATCAGCATTGACATCTTAGCCACAACTCTATTCCAACCCATAAAGCCACTGAATTAGTTCCACTCCAGTGTCTTCTGATGTCCTAAAATCATGTGAAATTGAATTAGATGAGGAAAAGTTGCCAACTCACAGCATATGTTTTTATGATGGTGCAGTGAACCTGCTATTTGCTTTCCTTATTTACTGAGCGTGTACATGAGAACATTTTTCTGCTTTTCCTTGAAATTATTCATTTATTGTTCTGTATTTATGAGCCATAGTGATTCCATCCACCTTTGGACACTAGTACCTGTGACTGTCAGGTCGGAATGACTTGTACTTTATTTTCTGCTTCTCCTCCTGTCTTCTCTTCTTGCCCCCCAATTTTTTTTCTCTTAACACAATTTACTTCCTTTCTGGCCATCAGTCTTGCTCGGCTCCATTACAGAGGCATGCTGTTGGTTCCTCATGTTCTGGAAGCCATGTTACATTGAGCCTTCAGTACTGACTTATCTCAGTAAGCATAACGGTGAAAATGTATTCATTTTTCTACAAGTGACTCAAATTTAACTGTAGCAGAGTAGCACTCCAAAGAGTGTGTGTATATTACACTCTCTCTGTCCCTTCATGTGCTGATGGACATATTTAGTGGTTCCAAGATTCACCTATTATGAGATGTGCTGCTAGAAATCTGGGTATGTGTATGTCAGTGTGACACAACATCTTGAAATCTTTTGGAACAGTACCCAGAAGCAATACAGCTGAGTCATACGGATTTCCTGTTTTCTGACTTCCAGGGAATCGGCACGATGACCTCGTAGCTGTTGCACAGGTTTCCAGGCTACCCACGATGTCGATCATGATGTACCATGGAGCGGCCCTTTCTTTTCCAGATTACTTGGTGGTCTACGTGTTCTTTGTTCTGTATGCCCTTGTATGAATTTCTTCTTCTAAATTTTAAACTTTCGCTGTGATTATAGTGAATACGTATAACTTTTGTGCTGTCCTCAGTTTTTCTTTCATTTTCTCATTTGAAGTTGTTTTTCTTTGAGTTATCCAGTGTTTGTGTACTTTGGTGACCTGTGTTTGAGTGTCACTGACTATATGGCCTGCTTCCTGACCCTTGCCTTCAAAGCCTGACACTCAGTCCTCACAGTGCTCAATCTAGACTCCTACTCTTTCAGTTGAACATTCCTTATCCTGAAGGAATGGCGTATATCAAGAGCACAAGCAACCGGCAGTGCTGGTGACGTTGTGAGGGAAAAGGAACCTCCTGCACGGATGGTGCGGACGTAACCTAGTACAACCACTATGGAGGGCAGCATGGAAACTCCTGGAAAGGCTGAAAAATAAATATCCCCTTTGATCCAGAGATGCCTCCTCTGCAAATCTTTTCAAAAGAGTCAGAGCCATCATATAAAAGACATACAGGTACACCCATGCTCGTAGCAGCACGAGTAACAATAGTGAAACTACGGAAACACCAAAATACCCATCGCCAAACATGGCTACTTAAATTAAGATACACATGTGCACTGGAGTACCACCTACAAAGACAGATCGTTTCGAGCCTTTCGTAGGCACATGGAGGCAACTTGAGGTTGCCAAGGGCCGTGAAGACAGGCATGTGCAGGAGGTTAAACATGGTACGATGTCTGTAACATGAGAAATCCACAACGCAATCATTTTATAGAACTAAATTGGTGTGGGGGGATAGTAGGGAGTAACGGAAAAGGAGAGGACGCGGGAGGGCCGAGAAGGGAGAAGGGAAGGGTTTCTAATTCCTGACGTCATGTATATGTGCACAAAATATTCAAGATCCATGTAACTATGTATCGCGTAGATCCATATCAAAAAACCGAGGAAAAACATAAAAGAGAGCAAGTTGGATTTGGCACATAAAAGAAAAGGGAGGAGTGAAACAAAGAAGAGGATAACATAAAGGTCTACACAAGAAAGAAAAGAATCCTTTTCTTGTCCTTTTCGAAATGTTTGATATTCCCCGCATGGGTGGGAAAATAGAAAATGAAGGTTGGCAGTGTGTCCCACTGCACCCTCACCTGTGTCGTTGGCGATTTCGTTCTCCGGGCAGGGGGCGCAATCGAAACAACAGGGCGCCTTTCCCTCCCGAAGGGTTTTTCTGAATCCTGGACCACAGCTCTCACTGCACACGGAGCGGCAGGTCTGAGGAAAGTCAGATATGACTTAGTTACATCTCAGACTTTCACTTAATTTGTTTAACTAATTTGGAGTGCAATAAGTATATTCTCTATGCCTACTTAAAACCAGTTATTAAGACGACTTCTAGAGTTGTGTAGTGGTACACATCAGCGTTCATAAAATGCGTTCAAATTACTGTCTTCACACTGTAAGCTTAGCAGCTAAATTTTTACCAGTGTTCATTTCTGTGAAAGGACAGATATGGAAAACCCGAAAGATTGAAGTTAGTTGCAGCTACGAAGAAGGCATTGTGAAGGCACCCAGCACAATCGTTATGCTGTGTGTCTGGAATCCCAGCACCAAACTCCAGAAGCCTGAAAAAGGAGGGGTTGTCAATGTGAGCCCAACCTGGGAACTTAGGAACTTAATGAGACCCTGTCTCAAAATAAAATATAACACGGAAGCTGGGCATGGTGGCACACAACAAACCTATAGAAAATAAAACGAATCAATAAAAAATAAAGGCCTGCACCAATGGGTCAGGGTTAAAGAAGGAACAACAACAACAACAACAAAAGATTGTGAATGTACGTCTGTGAGAAGGCCCCCTGGGTGTAGTGTGCAGTACGTTAAAAATGCACTTGTGGAAGACATCAAAATACCCATCAGCAGACCAACAGATTCACGAAGTGTGGTATTTGTACACAATGGAATACTATGCATCTATAAAGACAGATAGGTTGGAGGCTCTTGTAGGCAAATGGAAGAAACTTGAGACCATCATGCTTAGTGAAGTGAGTCAGAAGCAGAAGGTGAAATATCGAATGGTCTCTCTGATATGAGAAACCCAGATTCACAACTATCTCATGGAACTTACTGTAGAAAATAATGGGAACTGAGGTGGGTAGGGTGGTAGGGGTAGGGCCAAAAGGAGAGAGAGGAAGGTCTTGTAACTTTGCCATGACGTATATGTGCACAAAATGCTCAAGATCAATGTATACTGTAAAATTATACACATCAATAAAATGGGGAAAACACATTACGCTTAGGTCCAACGTTACCTCTGTCATTTCTGTTGCCCACTCTATCATGTCCTCAGATACAGAAAATTGTTGCCCACGTGGAAGGTGTGGGGAAAAGTGTCCAACTACCGTTTGGTGCCGAAGACCTTCTGGAAAGTTCCAAAAGTTGACAATGTCGTATTCTGCATGCAGTTTTCTGGCATCATCCAAGATCACTGCATCTCCAGCAGGACTGTGAAGCTGGACATTTTTAAGAAACGGGTGCAGCTGCAAGAGACACGTGGTTACACGACGACACAGGTCACGTTGTTAGTAGAAAACATACGTGAGGAAAAACCTTGGCTCGCTTTGGTCTCTGGTACATGGCATTGTGCTAACGCTGGCCTCCAAGGTGGTAGAAGTTATTGAAGCCAGTGGCACACTACGTATCATCATGTTCCACAATGTCAGTTTCCATAGGAAATCCCCCATGCCAGCCCATGGGGAAAAGGAGCACAGGAGTCACATGTGATCACCTGTGAAGCCCCCACACCCATTTACAATCTGATGGAGCCCAGAATATCCACCTATAGGAGGTGATTTTCACTAAGTGGGTAGAGAATTATATGAGAGAATTCATCTAATACATACGCTACAGTGTTTTGTGCCTTTTAGATACACAAGGAAATACATCTTTTACTGTAGTCATTTACCTTCACTAGAAATGTCTAGATTTTATTTCCATTAAAAAAAAATTGATGGACAAGGTACAGTGGTGCAAGCCCGTAATTCTAGAACGCTGGGAGGCTGTCAGGAAGGTCACAAGTTCAAGCACAACCCGAGCCGCTTGGTGGCTTACAGAGACTCAAAGCCAAAAATGAAAATGAAATGTAAGACAACATGAAGCCCTTGAGCATCATTCTCCTAACACACACACACACACACACACACACACACACACACACACACGCACACACACGCATAGGATTCAAACATTAGTTGGGTAGGGTGTGGAGTCTAGAAAAAAATAAAAAAGCATTGATCTTGACTCATAAATACTTCTTCTCAGGCTGGAGCAATAGCTCAGCGGTTAAAGCACTGCCTAGCAAGCACTGAGTACCCGAGTTTGATTCCCCAGCACCACATAAGCCAGGCATGGTGGCGCACGCCTGTAATCCTAGAACTTGGGAGGCTGGGGCAGGAGGATTGCTGTGAGTTCAAAGATAGTCCGGGCTCCGTAGTGAGTTCAGAATAAACCTGGACTACAGGGTGAGACCCTGTCTCAAAAAAAAAGACACTTCTCAGAGTGAGAGGTAAGAGTTTGTGGTGGGCAAAGATCATCTAAGGAAAGTGGGAATGGGAGAGTATGAAGTGAAATAAAGAGAAATAAAATATAATAATAATAATATATGAATATTATGCATGACAAATACACACTAATAGGAGGAATAACTTTGAAGAAAATAAGTGTAGCTGTTTCGTCCTTCCATGTTGATTTTCCTTCATTTCTTCCCAGCACTAGATACATGTTCTTAACGGTAGAACTAGTACAACATCTCTTGTAATTTTGGATGAAATAATCTAAACTAATAGTTGGGGAAGTTGTGGAGCACTTTGATGAAAGAAAATCTTTACTGTGGGAGGCTAACAGAGAATTATTGCAAGTTCAAGTCCAGACTGGGGAGCTCAGTGAACGAGAGTCACACTTTTTAAAATTAAAAATAAAAGAGTTCTGGGCATGTTGCTGAAGGCAAGGGCCCTGTGGTCTGTCTCCTGCTTCTCAAACATAAACAAACAAGTAAAAATCGTCTTCATGACCTCTACCCAATGGAAGGGGTATTACCTGCCAGGGCGACGTCACCATGGCTTCCCCCTTTCCCCCTGGCTGGGTTTGCACTTGCTGACGCAGCATCTCCTGCAGGGCGTGGGCCACGGCGTACACGGCGTTGTAGATGTTGTAGCTGCCATCACTCATGGCTGGGTCAAAACGATTCACGGGCAACCACGTCAGAGAGGCATTAAATGCACAGTCCTTCAAGGTGCAGTCAGAATCTGATAACGAGCAATCAAAATTGTTAAACCAATACAGAGCCAGGAAATTGTCTTCTGGGTATCTGGAAGGGTTGACTGTCTGGAGAAAATTTTGAAATTCAGAAATCTCCTCGTGATGATGTGAAAACATGAGAGTTCCATGGAATGAGTCAAGTATGAGATTTCTCCCAGCCAGGTCCGCGTGCCACTGTGAGTTCGTGACCCACACTCTCCACGTCACTAACTGCTGCCCCACATGAAAGTTGATACCATTTTGACTGTCAGTGTCATAGTAAATGACCACCACGTTTACCGGAGGTGTTTCCCTAGTTAAGAAATCGTGTGTAGCCGAGATGTGGGTCACACAGGCACTGGGAATCATTTTCACAAAGGCCACACAGACTCCATTTCTCTCCATCTCTTCCCTCACATTGGAGAGAAACTGAAGCCCTTTCTGGCCTTCTGCGATGACCAGTCCCACCCAGGTCCAGCCGAAGTGGAGCATCAAGGAGACCATGCCGAGGGCCAGCTCTGTGTCCTTGGGGGCCAGCTGGTAGAGGGAAGGAAACTGGCCTTTGTCGCTCATCTTGGAATTGAAAGAACCAAAAGCAAGCTAAAAGGGGAAAAGGTTGAGAGTAGCATTAGGCAGAGAATTGGCATTCAGCGCGATGGCCGGGCTGAGGCAGCTAAGGAGCAGCAGTAGCAGGAGACATTTGGTCATTCTATTCCAATTGCCTCACTGCCTAGGAGACTCTGTGCCCCAGGAAGCTCCTGGGAAGGCTCTCTGCCACCCCTCCTCTCTGCTGAAGGTGATCAAGATGCAAGTACACGCCATCTCTCTGTGTTCATACCATTTTGACTCTGAACAGTTGTAAATCTCTGAAGGGTTAAAGCCATGGGCAGCTGACAGTGGCACCCAAGGAGACAGGTGTTCATCTCTCCCCATCTCCCCACTCACCTGGGGCAATCTGTAGAGTTCTAGCAGAGCTCCAAACTGGGAAACATTTTCCCACGATGCTCCTGTGAGGACCGCTACAGAGGTATTTTCTCTCCTACAGGTGTAATTGGGCATTTCATCCTGTCCTGTGAGCACAAGCAGGGAGCTCTCCACGGTCCTCCAGTGACTGTGCATGACGTTGTGGAACTCGTAGCCCAGAGTTACGTTGGTTAACAGCTGAGGACTTCTGTTGATCTCTTCAATGGCAAAGACGAGGGCTAGAACGTGCTGGTAGTTGTTGGGCATGAGCCTTTGTGGAGAACATGGAAGTCATTAGATAAAATACTTGGTCCGTGACCATCTCCCAATCCCGTACAATTCCCTGTGGGAGCTGAGCACGTGTGCCTTTCCCCACAGTGGAGGTGTTGAAGGCCTACATCTGAATGCAGCGGTGCTAGAAAGTTGATTTGGGGAACGCAGACTACGAAATAGAGAAATGTGTGCATATCTTTGCTCGTGTTTATGTATACGATATATAAATACATGCATTTGGTTCATCATTAAATTGGCACTTTAAACAAGCAACTATGCAATAAATTATTTCATTAATAGTGAATGTAGACTATTATTAAAAAATTCAGTTAAGCTTGGTGTGTTTGTACATGCCTGTTATCCTAGCATTCTCCGAGGCCAAGGCAGGAGAATCCTAATTTTGAGCACAACCTGAGCAAGTTCAAGTTCATGAGGCATATTTAGATAAATAATAAAAAAGGATCACGACGTAGTTCATGCCAAAGTTGTGAATTCAATACCAAGTACCACAAAACAAAATAAAGTGAAGTAAAACAATAAGAAACAAAAATCACAACCTTCACTGATCTATTCATATTTTCTTCAAAATAAAACCAGAGTCTTCACAGTTTCTAAAGAAAAATAAAAATATCACAATTAACCATGATGTGTTTACAAAATTCTACATTTAGAATACATGGCAAAATCTACAACTTGTTTTACCTAAATAAAGCTCCTGTTTTTTCCACCTTAAGCATGTTTTATGAAAAAAATACTTAAAGCAATCCATCATTCAGTAAAAATGTAATTTATTATTGGAATACATAATTGTCACCAAACTTTTGTTTTACTAAATATGTTATATATTTTAAATGCGAAAAGACTAAGTGTTGGATAAACTAGCAGTAAAAGCCAGGAATCCGTTGAACTGATTTTAAGATAATCAATGAAAATGCCATCATTATGAGAAATACATATGTATGATACTACTTGTGCAGATTAACTCTGGCTGTTTTTATGTAAAATGAAGATTATAATTCTGCTTTACATTGGTGGTTAAAATGTTCATTATGTTTTTGGAAGACTCTTTAATGACATATAAAAATAAATTTAAAGTATATATGTGTACATTTTCATTAATCTTTTATTAGTTTTTTTAATAATGTTTAAAAATGGTAAGAGCAAAGTTATGAGAGTCTTACAAAGTGTTAGTGCAGTGTTTTAGTGTAGAAGTAAAAATTATCATGAAGGTATGTAGAGAGAGTCATCAATTTGGCTAGACCAAAAGAGTCCTTGATTTTGCATTGTTGATGTTTCCTGTTTGATACAAAGACATTAGAAAATAAATGTGACACGTTACATTACGTAACGGGGATTTCTCACTTTGTATTTTTAACTGCCGATTCATTGCTTACTCTTCAGTTTATATTTATATTAAACTATGAAAATAAAATTAGACAAGACCAAATTGGAGGAGTTCTTTTCTGAATTCAAAATAGGTCGTAAGCAGCAGAGGCAACGCCCCCACCCGACACCGAACCTGGCCCAGGAACAGCTAAAGAATGTGGATGTGTTGCAAGAAGCTCGCAGGGCAGATGAGCACCTTGAGGAAGAGGCACATTGTGATGGCCTTCGGAGGGTTAAAACGACCAACTCGGAGCTTCATCAAAACTGATTCTCTCACAGCTACGCAAGAAGTGGCTGAAGAACTCAGCACTGATCATTTCACGGTCCTCAGGCACTTGAAGTGGATGCCTCAGGAACTAACCCTAACCCTAAAATTATTATCGAGATGTGCGGTCTTTTTATTCTTTTCAACAACAAATGTTTTCTTGATTGGGTTGTGATTTGTGATGAACAGTGGATCGTGCATGACAACTGGCAGTGACCAAGTGACAGATTGGACCACGAGCCAGCTCCAAAGCAACCCCCAAAGCCAAACTCGCACCACAAAGGTCACGATCGTGTTTGGTGGTATGTTGCCACCACTATCCAGGACAGCTTCCTGACCCAATGAAACCGTTTGGTCTAAGCAGGCTAAGAAAACAGAAAAGCTGCACCACAAACGCACTGCCCCCAGTGGTCAGCAGCAAGGGTCCACTTCTCCGAGACATGTCTCACAGTCCATGCTTCAAAACTGAAAAAATCGGTCCACAAATTTTGCCTCCACCACTGTATTCATTTGACCCTCATCATTTGACGACCGCATTTCCAGGCATCTCAATCCCTTTCAGGGACACGAAAAAAAATGCTTTCCAAAGATTGGCTCAATCCTAAAACACGAATCTTTAGACTACAGAAAATAACGAGCCTGTTTTGTGTTGGAAAAAAAATGCGTTCATTGTAATGATTTCTAGTTTTGATTAACAAGCATGCGTTTGAGCCGAGTTACGACGCTATGAAAGTCGTGGTCAGAAACAGTAATTATTCCTGCACTAACCTCAGGTAACTCCAGGAAATCTGGGCACAGTTTAGAACATATTTATAACAATGCACAGTAACAGTCACGATTTTACAGAAGTCATTTGTAACTTTTAGGCACTGACATTTATGCACTAATGAGCCACATCATTCATTAAAATATTAAATTGAAAGTCGATATGTAATATTGGTATAAAGAAAAATATACCAAGGTCTTATGAAAAACATTCTAGTCTTATGATCTTTTTCTTTCTCAGGATAAGAGAACAATACCTCACTGACTAGAACTCTTACACTGTTCTGAGTCACTCAGACTTTAAAACAGTTCTTCCCAGGCACACGAGGGGTTCCCCATGCCCACGTCTTCAGAGAGAACCTACAAGACTGACCTGGTTCAGTAAATTTGAGAGATTAACAAAGGGTGAGCACAAGAGTTGGTCCCTCTCTTCACACTCTGACGGAGAGGCACACTATTCCTTGAGCACCTAGGATACTAAACAGCCGGGTACAGAGGACACCAATTGGCCTGCTCCTGGTACAAATGTCTTCTCCTCAACACGGCCAATTCTCCTATGAACACTTTTTTCTATCCCTAAATTTTCTTTGGAGCACCTCAAGCTCTATTTGTCACGAGTAATTTCTTTCTTTAACAGGTTTTGGAGCCTCAGAGAAGCCATTCCTGACTCATGACCCATAAATCTCCACTGCCCCGACACCAGCTAAGAACAACAATCCGTAACTGTCACAACGGGATTTGGCACGTGAAGTTCATCAGTGCCACAGGCAAACACATGGTGCAAAATTAGGAGCTGAAGAAGAGATGGTATGTGCTACACATGTCGGCTGCTCAGGAGGCTGAGGCGGAAGGATCTTAAGAACACAGAAGTTTCTGCCATCCTAGGCAACACAATAAGGCTCAATCTAAAATTACATCAAAATGACAGAAAATTGTTAGCACGGGAAGACACAATATCAGCTACTGGGAGGATATAAAGAGGATGAGGTCAGAACCGGCCATTTCCTCAGCACGAAAAAGGATCCCGCACCAACGCTGACATCTCTGCTCCCAAATGGGGACAGATGCCACAAGCAACGCTGTGGGTCACGGTTCTGATAAGAGTGGTAAGCAGTCATTGCATATCCCTTTTCTCATGAGAGCACAAGTCACCTGCTGGAATGCCTAGGGCTTTTTCAGTGCCCCGCCAAAACCTCACGTATTTGGATGTTGTAAAATACCCACAAGCTGAAAAGAGGTGTGGCCTGGCCAGAAAGGGCAGAATGCTGGAGCTTAATCTGCAAGGGGCGGACCACGGGGGCGTTACAGGGGATGAAACCTCTATTCTCTCTCCCTCACCTGGTCTCATGTGTGCCATGTCACGGAGAGCCCTTCAGCTAAACCTGTGCTATGTGTTTCCATGATTGCTGGCTGTCTGTATGTGGGCTGTGGCCTTCTGAAACTGAGATAAAATAAATCTTTCCTATTCTAGACTGTGCAAGTCAGGTATTCTGTTCCAGCAATCAGACCACAACTGAGATAACTTTTACATTATTTTATTTCCTTTCCGGTACTAGGCATCAAGCCCAGGACCTTCCCGGCGAGTTTTGTCCCAATCCATCTTATTTCAGTTTTGACACAGATTCTTGCCAATAAGTTGCCCAGGCTTGACTGAACTTACCACCTTCCTGCCTCGGCTTCCCGGAGGCAGGGCTGCATCACTAGATGCAGACTGGATAGTATCTGTAATGACCAACATAAATGAAACGTGTGGCCGCTCTGGGAGAAGGAGAGGCACTGGTCGTCGGGTAAGGTGGACACCAGTGTCTACCTCAGCTTCCAAAGCTGAAAAGCAGAATCTATGAGGTTTTTAAAGAATCACAATTGCATCCCACTTCCAGAAGGTGAAAAGGCAGAGAGAGATACCCTGATCGAGGGGGAGCCTATGCCATTCTGGGTGGTAGAACAGGGCGGTGGCAGATCTGACCACCCGCTATCCCCCGGGCATAACCCCTTCTGCCAGCATAGGAAACATGGAGAAAAGTCACTTACTGTGAAAAATAAAACTCCTTGCTCGGCTTTATTTCAACAACACCGGTGAGGTAGAAAAAAGAAAACAGGGTGAAAAATGCCCCGATCACCACGTCTCCCTCCTTGCGCACGCTGGTGCCCCTTCTGAGGAGACAGTCTGCATCCTCTGAGGTGCCCACGGACAGGGGCAGCTGCAGGACAAGGATGGCGATGATCACAGGAGACATCTTAGATGTGCCCGCAACGCCTGCAGCGGGCCGGAGGCGGAGCTTCCAGGGTGCACGCGTGCGCTCTGTGCGTGCGCCTGTCAGTGCTGAGGGCTGGGCTGGCCACTCTTATGCCTCTGACTTCTCCCTCTGGCGCTTCCCCCATGACCCTGGGTAATTTGCTGCCTCTCCTTCCCCGGGCCTAGCACCTGAGGTCCTGTGTCCAGCAAAAAACAAGTTGGGAAATCGATTTGAGGATTACCCTGTCCACCTCCGGGCACCGTGATTTCATCCACATTCACTGGCAGACAGACCCCTGGGGCCGCTTCCTCTTGGGCACATCTGGTCCCAAGCCTGCATCAATAAGCTACCAACATGGGCACCACGGGCGCCATGCCAACGGCTCACATCAGACAATTGGCTATAGGTGTTTGCTGCAGCGACTGGAAAATGCCCCCGCTCAGTCCAGAACATCTGGGCTAGTGTTTTCCAAAGATGGCACCAGGAAGTTCCAGCTCCACACTTCAGGGCTCAGGAGAGCCATGGAGCAATTCCTGTGTGTCCCATGCTTATCCGTGTTCTGACCCTCACATCTACCCGCATTCTCCATTGCTTGGGACCCAGTAGAGGCACTGAATCCCAGAGTTCTTTCAAATTAGTAATTCTAGATCAAATCAGTAATTCCAGATATGATACTGCTTCAGCTCATAGCGGGCAACTCCCACCCTCCTGCTCAGTCCTTTCAAGCACACTCATCCCACGATTTTACGTACCAGGATGAACCATCTCTATCCACAGCTTTGACTTCTCCCATTGTCGGTGCTCTCATGAAACTCAGGGCAACAGCAACGTGGGGAGGTAAAACAGTACGTCACCTGCAAAAGACCAGACTCCTCAGAAGCTGCTCTACCACAGTTCTTGAAGAGGCAGACCCAACAGGAAAGGAAGTAAAAAACCAAGTGGATTAATTGGCCAAGAAGCTCAGAGAAGATATGCTTGAACAGATGCCAGAGATGCTCAGAAAGTTCGAAGGAGATTTAAGGAAAGTACCAAACCAATTAGTAGAGAAAACCTTAAGGATTATAACGTAGACAAAGGATAAACAAGGCAAGAAGTGAACAAGTATTTCGGTAAAGAAGTAAAAAGACTGAAAGCAGAAATCCAGGATATGAAAAAAAAATCACATGAAAAAACAGGAAGCCGTCTCCAGTGTTTGGAGGAGAGGTTATTGGATCTTGAGATAAGGTGGACAAACTGGACCCGTGGTCAATGATGAGAAACGAAAATAGAAAGGAGACTCGCCGCTACATCTGCAGCTGATGGATGACTCAAAGAGAAGCAACCTCAGAATAAAAGGAGTAGAGAGGCAAGGGAGGACGGTGCAAAAGGTTTAAAGGACAAGCCCAGTAAAACTAGAGAAGAAAATATCCCAAACCTAACAAGGGGAGTTGCAATGGAGCTACTTGCAGGCATACAGACCAGCAAATAACTGTGGCCAGAAAAATGCCCCTTCAGGAAGGATCAATCCTAGCCACTCAACACAGAGGGGATCCTAAAAGTTGCAAGCGCCAAACGGACACTAGTGTATAAAACAAACCCATCAGGGTGACTGCGGTTTTATGAACACAGACCTGAAAGGTCAGGAGATCACGGTGTGACATCATTCATGTTCTAAGAGCACACCACTACCAACCCAGATTGTTCTATCCAGCAAGGCTAACCTTCAAAACAGAGGTAGAAGTTAAAATTTCTCACGATGAAAAAAAACCTACAGAAATTCATGACCACTGGACCAGTATCACTGAAAATACTTCGAGGAACCCGAGACGGAGACGGGAAGACAAATAGCACCGAAGATGTCAGAAAAAAGACAACAGCAAACCGAAAAGAAGAGAATAAACCAACAATAAGGTGGCATACATACTCAACACGGACAGGTCACCGTGAGGACAGGTGATAGCGGATGTGCCACCGTAATGAATGATGTCACTCCACGGTCTCCTGACCTTTCAGTCCTGTGTCCACAGATCTCCAGTTGTCCTAATAGTTTATCTTTGTACGTTATATTCAATTTTGCTCTTTCAACTTTTAGCATTTTCTCTGTGTTGAGTGGTTAGAATGCTGATTATGATGTGTTTTGAAGGGACTTTTATCCGATCAAAATTATTATGCAGCAGCTCAGTGTTAATTTCTTTTCATAGGTTTGGAGTATTTTCGTCTATACTTTTATCGAATGTGTCCTTTATACCGTTTTCACAGTCTTCCATTTTCTCCTGTACTTTTATTATTCTGAGGTTGTTCCCTTTAGAGGCATCCATCAGCAGTAGTCGTAGCAACCAGTATCTTTCTTTGTGTTACTTTTTTTTTTTTGAGACAGGGTCTCGCTCTGTGGCCCAGGCTGGTTCTGAATTCACTTTGGAGCCCAGGCTGGCCTCGGACTCACGGCAAGCCACCTGTCTCAGCCTCCCGAGTGCTGTCAGGAAGTTTGTGACTTTGCTCAAATCTCCTTTGAACTTTCTGAGCATCTCTTGCACCTCTTCAAGCATATCTTGTTTGAGCGCCTCGGCTTTAGATTTTTACTTCGTTTCCTGTTGGGTCTGCTACTTCAAGATGCATGGTGGAGCAGCTCTTGAACAATCTGACATTCTTCGCAGGTGATTTACTGTCTCACGTCTCCAGGTTTCGTTTGCTGTATTTCATGAAAGCACAGGCAACGGAAGGAGCCAAGGCTGTGGATAGAGATGTTTCATTCCAGTAGTGACCCGTGGGATCAAGTGCGCTTGAAAGGACTGAGCAGAGGGTGGGAGGTTCCTGCTATGAGCTGAGGAAGTTTCATGTATTTCTGTGTTGATCTGAAGTTACATATTTGGAACAAATCTGGGATTCTCTGCCAAGAGTGAGTCCCAGGCAATGGGGAACACAGGCAGCTGTGCAGTTCAGGACGTGCGGCTGACACATGAGGAGCACAGCACACACAGAAGTTGCCCTGTGGCTGCCCTGAGCCCTGAAGCGTGGGACGGGCACACCCTGTTTTGATCTTGGAAAAACACGAGCCCAAGTGTGCTGGGCTGAGCACAAGCAATTTCAGATCATTCCGGAAAACACCTGATAGCGAATCGTCTGATGAGATCTATTTGCATCATGCCTGCGACTCTCATGTCAGCCGTAGCCTCTTGACATAGGTTGGGATCACACCTGTCTAAGCCGACGTGGCCCCAGCGGCCTGGATATCAGTGGGTGTGGATACCTTCATGGTGCCTGAGGTGGATGAGATAATCTACAAAACTATTTTCCAATTTGTTTTTAGATGGACACAGGACCACAGGTGCTGAGCCCCAGGAAGGAAAGACACCCTAGGGACACGGCGGAGGCCCAAGAGAAAAAACTCAGGGGCAAAAGAGTGGCCACCCCAGTCCAGAGCAATAACATGCACACACAGAGTGCGTGCGTGCACCCTGGAAGTGCCACCTCCGCCCACGCCGCAGGCGACGCAGGCACGTCTATGATGTTCCTTGTGGTGGCCACCATCCTTCTCCTACAGCTGCCCCTCTCGGCGTACACCTCAGAGGACGCGGCCTGTTTTCTCAGCAGAGGCACCAGCGTGCGCAAGGAGGGAGACGTGGTGATTGGAGCATTTTTCACCCTTTTTACGTATTTCTCCCTTTCTGGTGTGACGGATATAAAGCCAAGCGGGGACTTTTACCTTCCACAGTAAGTGACTTTCCGTGCATTTCTGCTACGTTACCAGGATGGGTGATGCCCAGGGGCACTGTGGGTGGTCAGATCCGTCGCCGCCCTGATCTCCCACCCATACCCTTTTAGACTCTCCCTGATGCCTTGCGTCTTTTTCTGCTTTTTCACCTTGAAGTCAGGTGCAACTCTTGTTCTTTAAAATCCTCTCAGATTCTGCTTTCCAGGTTTTGAAGCTGAGGCCGATGCTGGCGTACACCTCACCCCATGCCCCTCCATGTCCCTCAGCAGCCACACATGGCATTGGCTGGTAGAGATTCCATCAATTCTGCATCGACGCATGCAGACCTGTGTTACTAGCATGTTGGGAAACTCAGGTAGGAAGTTGGCAAGTTCAACTTAGCGGGGAAACTTATTAACTTAGCAAGAATCTGTGTCAAATTTGAAATAAAATGGTGTCAGGAGAAAACGCATGGTAAAGGTCTTGAGCTTGATTTTCAGTATCACTAAGGAAAAATAACGTGACAACTATCTTAGTTGAACTCCGATTGCTGAGGCAGAACATCTGACACACACAATTTAGAAAGGGAAAATTGATTGTATCTCAATGTTTCAGAAGGTCAGAGCCCACACACAGTAGCCAGCAATCATGGAAACACGTGGCAGAGGCCCAGCGGAGAGCTCTTCATGGCCTGGCACAGGTAAGGCCATGTGAGGGAGGAAGGACAGAGGTTTCCTTCCAGGTCTCAGTCCTTGGTTTCCACCTTCCAGTTGTTCTCACTGTGCTTGTGTTTTGCAAGGTTCTCATCTCTGCAAAACATCCTGAGCCACACTGTACGTTCCTTCGCAGTTCCTGGCCACGTTCTTTGTTTGATTTTGGGCTGTTTCTGCTGCTTATGAGCTATGATGAATGCGGAAAAGAAACCCGCTCTAACCTGGTGTTCATTAATAATATTTTCATAGACTAATGTCAACAAAATGAAGAATAAATAATGAGTCAGTTAAAATCATAAAGTGAGAAATCAGAATTATATAATGTAATGTGGCCACATTTGTTTGATAAGATATTATTATATCAAACAGCAAATACTAACAATATAACAACAGGGATTCTTTCTGTACTAATATAAACAAAACCAAACATCATTTCTCTCACTATGCATCAATATCTTCACGGTAAATTTTTGTATATTAAAGTATGTTTTGTAAGACTATCATATCTCTTATCTCACCATTTTTGGACATAAAAACAATGACAATAAAATAGTTTACAAGTATATACACATATACTTAACCATTATTATATCTATTACTAACAATTTCTCCAGAAATACAATAAACGTTTTCACCAGCAGTGTAAAAAATTATTAATTTCTTTATTTTACATAAAGTGTCCTGACTTAACTTGCAGAAATACTATCTATATATCTATATATCATATTATCTATATATTATATTATCTATATATTTCTTGTAACACATACTCGATTGATGGCACTGTCGTTTATTATCTTAAACGTAGCTCACCGGATGGCTTGCTTCTTACCACCCTTCACTCCAGCGTTTTGTCTTTTCCACACCTGAAAGATCTACCACATTTAGCAAAATAAAAGTTTGGAGCCAATCTTGTATTTCAAAAACGCATTACTGCTTTGCTGAGTGATTGCTTGCTTTAATTACTTTTTAAAATAAAGCATGCTTAAGATGGAAAGAACAAGAACTTTATTTAGTAAAACAAATTATTACATTTTGCCACATACTCTAAATCTAGAATTTTACAAGTACATTATGGTTAGTGGTGACATTTTTATTTTCTTTTAGAAAGAAAAAAACTCTCTGGAATTATGTTGCAGCAAATAGAAATGTAGCAATGAAAATTAATTCTTTTTTATTGCTTTGGATTGTTTTGTGGTACTTGGTACTGAATTCAGAGCACTTGTGTTAACCAGCGTCATCATCCTTTTATATTATTTTTGTACAGATCTGCCTCAGGTTGCCCAGGTTGGTGTTAAAATTATGATGCTCCTGCGTCAGCCTCTGAGCATGCTAGGATTCCTCGCACACACCGCCACACCTGGCTTATGTCAATTTTTTTCCTCAGGAGTTTACCTTCATTATTCATGGAATATTTTAGAACATCACTGCTCATTTAACGTATCAATTTGTGGCAAAAGAATGGACGTATTTTGTGTGACTTTTGTGAACATAAACACGAATTTCTCTGTTTTCTAGTCTATCTCCCCCACCTCACTTTTCTAGCACCGTTCTGTTTGGATTTAGGGATTGAACACGTCTATTTGGCAGAGAGGCTCACGTGGTCAGTTCTCACAAGGTGTTTATTGGATTGGTAGGTAGTCACGGACCTAGCACATTCTGCAATGGCCTCTCTGTTCTCGTCAAAGGCTCATGCCCCACAACTACCAGAACGTGCTAGCCCTAGTTTACGCCATCGAGGAGATCAACAGGAATCCTCAGCTTTTGCCCAACGTAACTCTGGGATACGAGTTCCACAGCTTCCTGCACAGTCACTGGAGGGCCATGAGTAGCTCCCTGCTTTTGCTGACAGGACAGGATGAAATCCCAAATTACACCTGCCGGAGAGAAAGCGCCTCTGTCGCGGTACTCACGGGAGCATCATGGGAAAATGCCGCCCAATTTGGGACTCTGCTCGAACTCTACAAACTGCCCCAGGTGAGGAAGAGACGGAGAGAGATGAAACGCTGTCTCCTTTGGTGCCGTTGTCTGGTCCCCACAGGCTTAACCCTTCATGAAGTTACAATGCTGTCACTGTGTCGGACTTAGAGCGGTATGGGTACATAGAGATGACATGTTCTGGCATTTGGTTCATCTTCAGTAGAGAGAAGGGAGATTCCAGTGCATTTCCTGACGCTTCCTGGGGCACAGAATCTGGGCCAGTTATTACCTAAACTCTGGCAGGACGTGAAGTGGGGAATATCAATGGAAGGACCTAGGCTTCCCCTCTACTGCTGCTGCTTAGTGATCCGCAGGTCGGCCACTGTGGTGTGTGTCGATTCTGTCCCTCACGGTGCTTCCAACTTTCTTTTCCCTTTAGCTTGCTTTTGGCTCCTTCAATCCCAGGCTGAGTGACAAGGGCCAGTTTCCTTCCCTCTACCAGCTGGCCCCCAAGGACACAGCGCTGGCCCTCGGCATGGTCTCCTTGATGCTCCACTTCGGCTGGACCTGGGTGGGACTGGTCGTCACAGAAGGCCAAAAAGGGCTTCAGTTTCTCTCGGATATGAGAGCACAGATGGACAGGAACGGGGTCTGCATCGCGTTCGTTAAAACGTTCTCAAATACTATTGTGTCCTACATGGCAGTTACACGGGGTCATGATTTTCTGACCAAAGAAACACCCCCAGTAAACGTGGTGGTCCTTTACTATGACACCGACAGTCTAAATGAAGTCAACTATCACGTGGGACAGCAGTTAGTGACGTGGCGAGTGTGGGTCACGAACTCACAGTGGCACGCGGACATGGCTGGGAGAAATCTCATGCTTGACTCATTCCACGGGACTCTCATATTTTCACACCACCATGAGGAAATCCACAGTTTCAAAACTTTTATCCAGACAGTCAACCCTTCCAGATACCCGGAAGACAATCTCCTGGCTCTGTATTGGTTCAAGAGTTTCGATTGCTCGTTATCAGACTCCAACTGCGCCCTGAGGGACTGTGCGCTGAATGCCTCTCTGACGTGGTTGCCCGTGAATCGATTTGACCCAGCCACGAGTGACGAAGGCTACAACATCTACAATGCCGTGTATGCCGTGGCCCACGCCCTGCAGGAGATGCTGCGTCAGCAACTGCAAACGCAGCCAGTGGAATACGGGGACGTGGCAGTGCCGTCCCCCTGGCAGGTAATTGCTATTCCACTGGGTGAGGTACATGCTCATGAAGGTGATTTCTGCTTCTCTGATGGCTTGTACTTGTGAGCCAGTAGATAGAACACAATTCCTGCCCACTGAACAACATCTCAGATCTACTTATTTATTTTTTTCGATTTTGAGACAGAGTGTTATTAATGCACTGGGCTGCTCAGAATGGGCTTGCAATAACAGGAATTCTATATTTTTATCCCACAATAAAGATTTCTTTTTATGAAAATCTTCTGCAGGTTTTCCTACCCATTAGTTTGGAATATTTTGTTCATAATTACATGAGATTTTGTAGCAGTTCCAGGTCATGAATGAGTATCTAGTGCTGGAAAGAAATGATAAATATGAAAGAAAATTCACATGGAAAGAAGAAACAGTTACTTATATTTTCTTTAAGCTTGTTATTTCCTTGTATAGTGTACATATGTGCTGTATAATATTCATGTTCAAGTGGGAATCTCAATTATATTCCTTTTTCCTTTCAAATTCTCCCATTTGCCCTTCATTAGATGCCCTTAGCCCACCACAAAGGCTTTTCCCCCCATTTTATTGAGATGTATAAGTGCAAAATTTAAGGTTTACAATGAAGTTGAGCATTTCGTGCACCTGCGTATCTTGTCAAGGCTTTTACCTCTGACTTTGAGATGACGTACGTATGAGTCAAGATCAATGGTTTGCTTTTTCCCAAACTCCAAGTAATGTTTTGGTTCTTTGCATGTATGTGTGCACGTGTGTGTGTGTGTTTGCACACAAGTGTGCATGTTATGAATTATGTTCAGGGATTCATACGTTTCTACGGAGCACACACCCATCTCACTTTTGTATTTCATGATATACATACATACATATATATATATATATATATATATATTATGCAGTGTTTGCACTGAGCTTGAATACTTTGAGCATATAGGTATTACGTCAAAATTGTAGCCCCACTCATCCCCCCCTTACAGTGCTCCCACACCCTTCTGATCTCCCCTGTCTCCCACTATCATCCCAATTTTGTTTTATGGAAAGACTATATTTCAGTTTTTCATATTATGCAAACCATGTGGTATTAATTTTCTAAGCCTGACTCACTTCATGGAACACGATGGTCTCAAGTTTGGTCCATTTACTTTCAAAAGCCTCAAATATCTGTCTTTATGGAAGAGTAATACTCCAGTGTGAATGCATACCTCAATTTTTGTATCAATTGGTTTGTTGATGTGTATTGTGGCAACTTCCACATCTTAGCTACTATTAATTGTGCTGCTATAAGCATGAGTATACGTGTACCTCTATTACATGTTGCTTTTTACAGTTTTGGAAAGATACCCAGAAGAGGTATGGCAGGGTCAAATGGAATATTGGAGACAGGGTTTCACTAAGTCACTACATTGGCCATGGTGTGCTTAAACTTCTCATAGTCCCAACAGCCTCACAGAGTACTGGAAATACATAGCTGCACAACTATTCACAACCCATTTAATATTTTTAATAAAAAATCTAAACATGTAAGTGAAGGTGCTTGAGATAACACAAAAAGTGGCATTTCTTTATGTTTTTAAAAGATACTACACCTGGTAGAGAATGCATTAAGTAAAATTTCTCATTTAATTCTCCACCCAACTATCTAGTGAAAACTCCTGTTGCACGTGGATGCCCTGGGTTCCATCAGGTCAAAAAAATGGGTGTGGGAAGCTTCTCAGTTGAGCACACCTGACCCCTGGGCACCTTTTCCCAATGGGCAGGCGTGGAGGGTTTCCTCTTGAAACTGACATTGTGAGCATGATGACACTTACTGTTCTATTTGCTATAATGCCTTCTGCCACACTAGAGGCTCATGTGGGGAAGGGATAACCAGGGATTAAAGGCAACCAATGGGTTTTTCTCACTTATGTTTTCCATTGTTAATGTGGCCCGTGTCATTGTATAACACTGCGTCTCTTTCAGCTGCACCCGTTTCTGAAGAACGCCCAATTTTACAATCCCGTAGGGGATGAAGTGAATTTGAATGACAACCGAAAACTGGATGCGGAGTATGATATTGTCAACTTCTGGAATTTCCCAGAAGGTCTCAGGATTAGAGTGACAGTAGGACGGTTCTCCCCACGTGGTCCACGTGGCCAACAATTATCTCTGTCTGAGGACAGGATAGAGTGGGCCACAGCGATGACAGAGGTAATGTGGTCTAGCTATAATTCCTTTAAAAATACTGCATATCACACCCAGGTGCCTTCCCACAGAGGGGCATGCGCAGCCCTTTTTTGAACTTGGTTCCATACAGCAGGCCTTTAATTTTTATTGATTTATTTCATTTCCTGTAGGCTTTTCCTTGGCCACCACACCCAAACTATGTCCTTTTTACATTTTGTTTGGAGACAGCATTCCACTAAAATTCTAGGTTCCCAGGCTGGGCTCACATTCACAACCCTCCTTCCTCAGGTTCATGGGGTCTAGAATTCCAGGTGCACACCATCACAACGAGATTCATACTGCGTTTTGTTAGCCACTAATAATCATCAGCAATTCTGGGCTTCAGGCATGATTCCTTTCTTTGAAATTGGCTCCACATAAAATTCTACAACTTGCCTTTCAATTTAAAGACTTATCTTATTATAACCATCTGGTCATTATGAAAGGAACAAATTAGAAAATATTTTATGAATATCCATATATTTTATATGTCTAGATAAAAATGTCACTTATGCTAAGAATTGGATTCATGTAAGTGTACAGATGATGTTTATCAACTTCCAGGTCAGTAGTAAAGGGTTAAGTAAAATTCTTGAAAGTCACCAGCCTTTATATAATTTTCTACAGACTCCCCTCTCTGTGTGCAGTGAGAGTTGTCGGCCAGGGTCTAGAAAAACTCTTCCAGAAGGAAAGGCTTCCTGCTGTTTTGATTGCACCCTCTGCCCGGAGAGCGAGATCGCTGCCGATACAGGTGAGAGCGCACATTTCCTGCCTGTCTTTTAAATGCTTCTCCCCGTCCAGAGAATATTAAAAAACTTTAAAAAGACAGGAAACAGTCTGTTGTTTTTTTCTTGTGGATTTTTGGTGTTATTCTCCCTTTTTTGCTTCTTTTTATTTACCGAATCCAGTTTCCTCTCATTTAACCTCACACTGGATTTTATTTCACTTCTCTGTCTTCTTTTTTTTAATCCTTCTCCCAAACTAGCTCCACGTCCCAGTTTTCGTCTTCCCAATCCGACTAGTGTCATTATTACCACCACTAAATGTTAATTATTTCCTCTTTGTAGTTTAGCTACGAAATAATAATAACTTTCTATTGTTTCATATTATCAAAACATTATCACAACTTTTTGATATTATGAAGCATGGTATCGTGTTGTCCTTGGTAGATCTTTTTAACGTGTCAATATTTGCCTTATCCTAGCATTTCTTATTGGCTTTAATGATAACCGGAACGTCTTTTGTACAGCAGTACAATTGATAAGAGTCAAATTTTGGAAGAAGCCAATATGGCCAAATACATATGACTGGATAAAGTCAATGTGGTGTTTGTAAACAATGGAATATTACTGTGCCATTCCCAATGACACAGCTGGGTCATTTTTCAAAAAATGCATGCACCTTGGATGCTCAACCAAATGAAACAGACCCAGACAGCTGAATAGAAGAGAAAACCAAATCACCAAAAATGAAAGAAATACGGAAGAAAGCAAGAACATGGACTTTGTAGAAAAAGGAAAGGGGGTTGTCAAGGTGTGAAGAAAGGGAGACGATACATTATAGAAAAGGGAACCAGATAGACACAGCAGTGGGAGTTAGAGGGACGGGGTGAGTTGTGGGAAGGCCAGAAAGAGGAAGGGGAAGGATTATAATTTTGCAGTTATGTATATATGCTCCCATTACTGAAATTCAATGTAAATATAAGGTATTGTATAAATATGTTAATAAAATGTGAAAAAGGATAAATGTAGACACATATATTTCACCTTCTAGTGAAGTCACATTAAAATGGATAAAAGACTGATATCAAAATGGAGGCATTAAATATGCTGAACTTCAGATGGGGGGAGCTTTTGAAGATGTAGGCACAGGTAAGGACTTCCTTAACAGATGACTGACTGGATAAGAGGTAACAAGACGATCAGCAAATGAAATTGCATAGAATTAAAAAGTTCATTCCCCCAAAAAAACTATCAATGGCGTAAAGAGAGAAGCAATAGAATGAAAAAAACCCCATGTTTATAATCTATGGCTCAGCGAGAGAACTAACATCTACAGTGTATATAGACCTGAAATACTTAGAGTTCCAATGTAAAAGACTTAATAAAGTTGGGCAATAGAAATGAATAGCCACTTAACAGAACCAGAAATATACATATAAATAAACAGGTAAAAATTCATCATCTTCAGCCATGAGAGAAATTTGAATAAAAACAACAGTGACACTTCATCACAATTTGGCAGAAAAGGCGACTTCTGAGAACCCAAGAAGTGACAGGTGGTGGCGAAGACTGGAGGAAAAGAAGCACTCTCATACTGTGGATCAGGCTGGAAACCCGCGCGACAACCGCAATACTCATCAGGGTGATTCCTCACAAGTGTGAAAATGGAAATTGCGTGCGGTTCATCTTTACCACTTCCGGGTGTCACTCCAAAAGATCTAAAAACATGATTTTACAGTGCCATATGCATACCCATATTTCTAGCAGCACTTCTCAAAATAGCTAAATGCAGGAACCACAAGATATGCCCATCAACATGTAAATGGACAGAAAAAATCTGACCACACTCACACTTCCGAGTGCTACTCTGCTCCAAAAAGCTAAACTTCAGTCACCTGGAGAAAAACGAATGCAGGATGCCCATTAGGCTAAGTGAGATCGCTCAGTACTGAGGGCTCGGTGTCACGTGGCTTCCCCAGTAGGAGGACTCCACAGCGTAAATACGCAGAAGAGCAAAGTAAGACTGGTGGCCACAAATAGATTGTGGAAAGAGGGAAAGAAAATGTGGGACATGGAGAGAGAGAGAGGAGGAGAAAAAGAGAGAAAAGCGTGACTCATAGAAATGCAACAGGCATAAGCACCAGCCTCCAAAGTCGGATGAAATTACTGTGTGCAATAAATACGTAGTAGCTGAATGAATAATTTTAGGGAAAGGTATGGAAATGTTCTCACGGATGTGCTCAGTAAATAAGGAGAGGAAATAACACGGTTCACTGGCTTATAATAAAATATTCATTGTGAACTGACAGTTATTCCCGATCTAGTATAATGTAATATGATTTTAGGACATCAGAGAATACATATGCTAAAATAATACAGTGAGTTTACGAGTTGGAGGGTGATTGTGAATAAGACATTAATGCTGATCCTGCACTGATGGCCCTTTGCATGTCTCCCTAGACGCGGAGCGGTGTGTGAAGTGTCCCGATCACCAGTATGCCAATACTCAGCACAGCCGCTGCCTTGATAAGTCTGTGACGTTTCTGGCTTATGAAGACCCCCTGGGAAAGGCTCTGGCTGCCACAGCCCTTTGTCTCACCTTCCTCACAGCTGGGGTCCTGGGGCTCTTTGTGAAGCACCGAGACACCCCCGTAGTCAAGGCCAACAATCGGGGGCTCAGCTACACCCTGCTGGTGTCCCTCGCCTTCTGCTTCCTCTGCTCCTTGCTCTTCATTGGCCGTCCTAACACGGCCACCTGTGTCCTCCGGCAGACCACATTTGGGGTGGTGTTCACGGTGGCTGTCTCCACGGTCTTGGCCAAAACTGTGACTGTGGTTCTGGCCTTCAAGGTCACCGCTCCAGGAAGAAAAGTGAGGCGGTTGCTGGTATCAGGGGCACCAAACTCCATCATCCCCATCTGCTCCCTGATCCAGCTCACTCTCTGTGGCATCTGGATGGGGACAAGCCCGCCCTTCATTGACACCGACGCCCACTCTGAACACGGCCACGTCATCATCGTGTGCAACAAGGGCTCCCTCACGGCCTTCTACTGCGTCCTGGGGTACCTGGGCTCCCTGGCCCTGGGCAGCTTCACGGTGGCTTTCCTGGCCAGGAACCTGCCCGACACCTTCAATGAAGCCAAGTTCCTGACCTTCAGCATGCTGGTGTTCTGCAGCGTGTGGGTCACCTTCCTGCCCGTGTATCACAGCACCCAGGGGAAGGCCATGGTGGCCATGGAGGTCTTCTCCATCCTGGCCTCTGGTGCGGGGCTGCTGGGCTGCATCTTTGCCCCCAAGTGCTACATTATTTTGTTAAGGCCAGAGAGAAATTCTCTGTGTTGGTTAAGAGACAACAGGCACTCTAGGAAAAAGCTTAACATTTAACTTATGTGGTTCTTGTAGTAAACAGAATCTGGGGCGAACCATTTTGAGGTACATATTAGAGTATAATATAAAATGTATTTCATTGGAAGCCTGGCCGTTCCTTCTTTAACAATTTTTTGGTCTGTAGAACATGTTTACATTGTCTGTTTCAGTTAAATTTTATTTTGGATATAAATATTTTAGTTTCCTCCATTAAATTCACTACTAATTATATAAATTCTGCTTTATTTTCAGAGTATTGTCCATTTTTGTCTTTTGTTTCACTCTATCAATGATTTTTCTAGTTATTCTTCTTCAAACTAAAATTCTGCCTATGTTTGTAAAACCATCAAGATATTTTAGTATTTTTGTTCCGGGTGAATGGCTATGGTTCAATAAATGTATTTCAAAAATTATTTAGACTTTTTATTTTCTCTTTTCAACATTTTTGTGAATTCTCCTAAAGCAATTTTTTTTTTCTAAATGATTTGAAGACTACCATGGCCAGTTGTGGTGGTGCACTTGGGAGGCCGAGGCAGGATTACTGCATGAGTTGTAGGCCAACCAGAGCTGCACGGTGAACTCAAGGCCAGGCTCAAACACATAACAAGACACAGCCCGAAACAAACAGACACCAATGGAAAAAAAAGAATAAAAAATTGAAAATATTTACTTGTGATCATCCAAACTAAGGGCCCTGGAACTTCAAATGACAGCACACTGGTTAATTTGTTACCCTGGGGAGAGCCTGGGCCAAGCACAGTAATAACCTTTGCAAGGCATCATGGGATATATCTTTCCACCTGCCGTTATTCAATCTTCTTTTATTTTATATTTGTCTGTGCGGACATGCTGTGTTTGTTATAAACACATACGTGGCTCGTTTTGTTTGTACCCACTCTATATATGTGTATATTGCATGTAATTACAGTTTCAGGCGGCCGGGTTGTGCAGGCCCGTGACTCCTGCCCCGTGAGGCTCAGGCCGCGTGATCTCAATCTCTAGGGCAGCCTGGGAAATTCTGTGAGCCAGCAGGACCCTGGCTGAAAATCAAAAATAATAATGAACTGGCGATGTGGTTCAGTGGGAACCTGGGTTCGATTCTCATCACCAAAAAAAAAAAAAAAAAGGAAAGAAAATCGCTCATGTGCCACATCTCCAGGCAGTGTACTTCCCCCCCACTTAATCGATATGTATAAGTGCAAAATCTAAGGTTTACAATGAAGTTTAGCATCCTGTGCACATACGTATCTTACCAAGGTGTACGTTTTATGAGGAAAACGCGCCATTTTGTTTCTCTCGTGCTAGTTTCTTGGTTTCTATAGTGGCCTTAGTTGAGCCAGTCGATCTCAGATGGAACGGAATGTTTTACCAGCAGCTTCCCATTTTCTCTCATTGCTCATCGCTCTCATAGTTGGTCCGTTACGTTGCAGTGTTGTCTTTCATTTGGCTTCCGATTTGAGCTGTTTTCTGTTACATTTGCTGCCCGTGGAAAGCTCTGTCCGCTTGCCACCCGATACCGTGTGTAAGTCGCCCTTTAAAGCCGTGCTTCTGGTGGCAGCCAGGAGTGCCAAGGCCTCCCAGGTGCGGGCACAGAGGGAGCCAGTGCCCCCAGCTCCACAGCTCAGCCTTGGACCAGAGCCCCGAGACAGAGCTGCGCTCAACACCCGGGACTGAGCAGGAGTCGGTCCAACTCCGTTTAGGCTGTGCCAGGGCTGTGACATCTGCACCGCTGCCCTACAAGGGCGGGAAAAGGGGAGCGAGCAGAGCAGCGCCAGCGCCGTCACCTCACACGCGCCCGTGCTGCCTGGCCCCTGCAGCTGGCATCGATGTTGGCACAGCCTTTCAGTCGCTGCATCGTCCCTGAGGGCCTCACGCCGCAGAAGACAGTAGGAAACTTGTTTGGCCAAGGAACAGCTGATTCTGCGTGCAGAAGGAGGAAGACCCCGCGGTGTGTAGACGTGGAGCGCCTAGTAGACGCCGCTGGGGCCAGCAGGGAACAGCCCACAGCCACTGGGAAATTCTTCACCCAGAGTGACTGCTTGGAACGCTACCGGACTAAAAACCCAGCGTCCGGCACCTGCTGCACACAAAAAACACGGGGTGGGGGAACGGACATTTATAGTTTCTTTTATTTTTTTCTCTTTTCCTTTTGAGATCAATTTGTATCTTTTGCCTTTAATGTCAATTTGGTTTATATCTTTATTTTTCTCATTCTTTTTTATTGTTTTTCCATATATATATATATATATATATATATATATATATATATATACATACATACATACATATATATATATTTTGGGGGGGGGGGGACAGGGCCGCACTCTGTAGCTCAAGCTGGTCTTGAACTCACTATGGAGCCCAGGCTGGCCTTGGACTCAGCAATCTTCCTGCTTTGGCCTTCTGAGTGCCGGGATTAAAGGAGTGTGCCACCACACCTGGCTTATGTGGTGCTGGGGAATGAAACTCAGGCATTTTGTGTTTGACTTAGCTTTTTCTATGCAAATGCTTGAACCACTGAGCCATTCCTCCAGCACTCTGTTTTTCCTTTTTAATATATTTTTGTATTTTTTATGAAAGTCACCAAAATACCCATCAACAGACCAATGGATACACAAACTGTGGTATTTATACACAATGGAATATTATGCATCTATAAAGTCCAGCAGCGTGGAGGTTTTTACAGGTAAATGGAGGAAACTTGAGCCCACCATGCTTAGTGAAGGGAGTCAGAAGCAGAAGGTGAGACATCGAATGGTGTCTCTGATATGAGAGACTCAGATCACAACTATCTCATGGAACTTAGAACGAAAAACAAAGTGAACCAGGTGGGTAGGGTGGGGGAGGGAGGGTGGGGTGGGTAGAGGGAGGGACAAAAGGAGAGTGGGAAAGTCCTCGTCGCCTTGACAAGATACATAGGTGCACAAAATGCTCAACTTCGTTGTAAACCTTAAATTTTGCACTTATACATATCAACAAAATGGGAAAAATATTTTCTTATTTTTAATGTGATTGATTAGGTTCCCTTATTTTAATTCTACCATAGTATCTGTTTTCCTTCCTTTGCCTTGTTTCTCCTTCCCTGCCTTCTGTCTCTTGTTAGTTTGACCCTGAGCTTCTCTCTCTCTCTCTCTTGATCAACTCTCTGAGTCATTGTTCATAGATCTTTATGCAGTTCCGGAAGCAATCCTCTCCCCACTTCGCCTACAGCACCCCCTAACTCAACCTAATATTACCCATGGTGCTTTTCTCTATCTCCTACTCTCTTACTGCGGTACGAGTACTGCCAGGCTGCTCTCTGTCATATAAATACTACCCTCCTTCTCATTTCATACCTAAAGCTAATTCCTACTCTTAGTCTGCTCTCTCACTACTCTGTTCCCCTTATTAATAGATTTAGGTATCAATATTACCATATAGATAGACCGTTAAAGACATATCATCTGTATACTATTTAGCTAGTAAGTAATTAGGAACACAATTTTGTGTCTATGTCACTATCAATTATATTTTACTGCCTGGGACAAATCTCTCTGGTTGGCCATGGAACAATGTGGAAATAAGATACTATTGCAGTGTAGATCATAATTAGGAGACATAAGTGGGGAGTGGGAGTGCGTGCATCAATATCTGATTAGGATAATAATCTAGACAGTAGATCAATATAGACACAAATATGTATCACATCACTTAAAATGATATAGTGGGTGAGTCTAACAAGAGTGGATAACCTCTGGGTTAGCCTAGACAAGCGAAATAGAGCTCTATTACTTTAATGCCTGTGTTATTCTACTGATATAAATAGTACACTTCTATAAGTGAATACTAGGTTTCATTAGATCAATTGATAATGTATATTGTGCCTATTAAATTTGTGGGAAGTATAGATCTAGTGTTTAACTAGCTACTGGGCTCTCCTAATAAGTTGTTGAAGTTAATATTGTCAACATTGTGAATATAAACCACTATTAAAAGTGTAGAGGTTGATATTGATAATGATATTCATATCCAAGGTATGACAACACATATCCTTCTGGACCATATATAGTTTTGCACTCTGCTCCTCTGTCACTAAAGAGAGGAGGGGATTAAGGTCTCAACAGAAGTTTAGATGTAAGAATACCTTCACAGTTATTACCCAAATAAATTGAAAATACTCATGAATTCTGACTCTGAAGGAACTTAACGTAATGCTAACAGCAAATATACTCTAACAAGAATCTCCAACATAGACAGACTCCATCCATAACACCTTAGCTTCAACTCACTGCAAGAGAACCACAAGGAAACAAAATAATAAATCACTTACACTAAGGCTGAGCCTTCCAGAATCAGATACTAGGGATCTTCAAATAGAACCCACAGACAACAAATGCAAAATGAAGGTGATTTGCTGAAACAGAAAATAAAAGAGTTGCACAGGGAGTTTGAAGCAGAAATATTCAGAGAAATAACAGCCTTTAACCAAAAAGTAGAGGAATATACAGATTAAAAGACAAATATAATGAAAGCAGTATGAGAAATTAGGCAAGAGTTTGGCAGAGACACATAAACAATGAAAGTTGAACTCCAAGATATGCAAAACTATCAGGAAAAAATAAGTACTCATAGGAACACTTCCAGTTAAGATTATCAATCTTGATGATTAAAGGGGGAAGAGAAATATTCAGTCAGTAAAATCCATACCAAAAAGTTAACAGCATCCCTCTACACTGACAATGATACACCCCAATTTCTAGAGAAGAAAGAACAATCTAAATTAAAAAGTACTAGAGGAAATAAAATTACAAAGATCAGAGCTGAAATTAACAAAATAGAAAACAAAAAAAAAATGACTCAGAGCTGGTTCTTTGAAACAATAAGCAAGATTAATTAACTTTTAGCAAAACTAACCAAAAAAAGAAAGAAAAGAAAAAACACACATCAACGCAATTAGAAATGAAAAGTTGAAATTACAATGGACACTGCAGATATTCAGAATATTATAAAAAACTATTTTGAATACCTCGTTGTCATGAATTTCTATAGTTTTTTATCATGAATAATTTTAGCTTCTGCCTCTATTTTTAAGGTTAGCTTTGCTGGATCAAACAATCTAGATGGGCATTATATTCTTTTATCACACAAATGATGTCATCCCCAGATCTCCTGATCTTTCAGGTCCATGTTCACAAATCTTCAGTTATCCTTATGAGTTTATCTTTGTGTACTGTTTCCTGTTTTGCTCTTGCATCATTTAGTATTCTCTTTGTGGTTAATGTACAGAATATTGACTAGAATGTGTTCTGAAGTGGCTCTTTTCTGGGCAAAGTTATTTAGTGGTCTGTATGCCCGAAGTAGCTCAATGTTAATTTATGTTCTTAGGTTTGGGATATTTTCTTCTACAACTTTATTGAACATATCCTTTAAACTTTTTGCGCACTCTTTCATTTTCTCCGGTATTTCTATTATTCTGAGGTTGTTTCTCTTGGAGACATCCATCAGCTATAGGTGCAGCAACTGAGTTTTTTTTTTTTTCTTTCTTCTCTTTGGTTATCACTGACGCTTGGTCTAGTTTGTCAATCTTATCTTAAGGATCCAACACTCTATCCAGAAGATGCTTGAGCTGATTTCCATTTTTATGTGTTTTTTTTTAAATCCTGCAGTTCAATCTTTCTATTTCTATACTAAAATTTTTCATTTCTTGCATTGCCTTATTAAGTCTTTCCTTGTGTTTTAAGATTATAATCCTTAAGACTTCATCTGTTAGCAAGTTTTTTACTTTGCTTAAGCTCCTTTGAGCTTTCTGAGCATTTCTTGCATCTTTTCAGCATATCTTGTTTGACCTACTTGGTTAATTAATCTTCCTGGTTTTTGTCTTCATTTCCTGCTGGGTCTAATTCTTCAAGACCCATGGTAGAGCAGCTCTTGAGGAGTTTGGCATTTTGCAGGTGGTTTAGTGTCTCGTTTCGTAATCTCAGGTCGCTACAGAAATACATTACACTTCCTCAGTGTCTTAGTTATGTTTTTGTTGCTGTGACTCAATACCCAACACGCACAAATTTAGGGAAGAAAGGTTTAATTTAACTCAGTTTCAGAAGGCCACAGTCTGCTCAGGGGTGGCCGGCAGCAATGGAGGTACATGGCAGAGGCAGAGGTGGATGAAGATTCTCATAATATCACAAACAGGAAGCCAAGTCACTAGTTGAGACTGGTGGAGAGCAGTTGAATCCTTCCAGAAAGGCAGGAAGCAGCTTATATCTCCTTCCAGGTCTCATCCCAATGACCAACCTCTCCTGGATCTAGGTGTGGAGGGGGTAGTAAACCCCCACTACACACCTATAATCCAATTTACATGCCTGTAATCCAATTTACATGCCTGTAGTCCACCCCTCCAGAAGAGGCCCGACTCTCACAACAGCACTTGGCTCCAATAGACAATGTATAGTATTCAAATACACGAGACATTTGGGAGACATTCCAGAGTCAAACCACAATATTAGTGTGACTACTGGGTCCAAGGCAACAGGAAACACAGGTAGCTGTGAGGTCCAGGACGTGTGGCTGACACAAGGAGGAGCGTGGGACACACAGGAATTGCTAAGTGGCTGCCCTGAGCCCTGAAGTCTGCGGCTGGCACTCCACGTTTTGATTTTGAAAAACACGAGCCCAAGTGTGCTGGGCTGAGCACGGGCAATTTCCATCACCCCAGCAAACACCTGGGAATGAAGCCTCTGAGGTGGCCCCTTGGCACCATGCCAGTGCCTCCTGTGCAGATTACTGACCTAGTTTGGGAGCACCAGGGACCTGGTATCAGTGGAAATGGATGAAATCACAGGACTTGGAGGTGGACAGGCCAATCCTCAAACCTATTTTCCAAATTGTTGTTTTCTGATGAACACAGGATGCTGTCAGGTGTTGAGCCCCAGGAAGGAAAGGCAGCAAATGCCCCAGGGACCAGAAAGAGGCCCAAGAGAACATAGTCAAAGGCGTAAGAGTGTCCAACCGGGTCCCCAGCAGTGACATGCAGCAACACAGCACACGCACATTCACCCCGGAAGTCCCACCTCCCCCTACACTGCAGGCCCTGTAGACACATCCGGGATGTTCCCCGTGGTCACCACCATCCTGCTCCTGCAGCTGCCCCTCTCCGTGGGCACTGCAGCGGATGTGGACTGTCTCTTCAGGAGGGGCACCAGCGTGCGCACGGAGGGAGACGTGGTGATCGGGGCGTTTTTCACCCTGTTTACATTTTTCTATCTCACTGGTGTTTTTGATATAGAGCCGAGTGAGGACTTTTCTCTTCCACAGTAAGTGACTTTTCCTTATATTTCTGGGAAGTTATCAGAATGTGTGGTGCTGGCGGGACCGTGGTGGTCAGATCCGTTGCCGTCCTGATCTCTCACCCACCGCATCTTACACTCTCCCTAATTAATTGTATCTCTTTCTGCTTCTTCACCTTGTAGTGGGATGCAATTTTTGTTCGGAATCCTCTCAGATTCTGTTCTTCAGGTTTGGAAGCTGAGGCCGGTGCAGGCATACACCCTATCCCATGCCCCAGTCCCTCCTACTCCCTGAGCGGCCACACGTGGCATCAGCATTGGCCGGTACAGAGCCCCTCAGTCTGCACCTACTGGTATGGGCCTATCAGACTAGCACTCTGGGAGACTGAGGCAGAAAGGTGATCAGTTAATTCAGCCTGGTCAACTTATTAGCTTAGCAAGAATCTGTGTCAGATAAGAAACAACACAGGAACACAGAAGTTTCAAATCTGAGTCAGGTTTGAAAACAAAAGGTTTGGGGACAATACATGATGAAGGTCCTGAGTTTAATAGTCATTATTGCTAAGAAGAAATAGCTTAAAAGCTGTATCAGTTGTGTTCAGAACATCTGACATACACGATTTAGAAAGGGAAAAATTCATTTTATCTCACAGTTTCAGAAAGTCATGGTCCACACATGGGCAGCCAGCAATCGAGGAAACATGGCACAGGCGCAGGTGGAGGGCTTTTCATGGCGTGGCACACGTGAGGCCTGGTGAGGGCCAGGATGGAAGTTCTCTTCCATGTGAGGCCCCAGTGGTCCGCCCCCTGGGGGTCAAGCTCCCGTGTTCTGCCTTTGTTGACCAGGCCCCGGCTCTTAAGAGTACACGGGTGTTTTACAACACCCAAATACCAGAGGCTTTTGGGAAACACTCCAGATCGAAACCACAAGAAATGATTTGTGCAAAAGCCTAGAACCTTCCAGCAGGTGGCCTGTGTAGCCGTGGCTTTTCTGAGAAACGTGAACTACAGCTTTACTTGAGGCGTTTGTCCACATTTGGGAGCAGAGATGTCAGGGTTGGTGTGGGATCCTCTTTCCTGCTGAGGAAATGGCCAGCGCTCACTCATGTTTCTCACATTAGCTGACATTGCGTTCATTGCTATTTTCTTTGTTTTTATGTAATTTAAGACTGAGTCTTGTTATGTTGGCTAGCATGGCAGGAACTTCTATGTCCCCAACCCCCTCCTGCCTCGCCTTCCTGAGTGGCTGAGTGATTAGCACATGTCATCATCACTAGTGGCAGGTCCTTATTCATGCCATAATTGTGCACAACGGGTTTGCCTGGGGTGCCAAGGAGTAGAAGGTGCAAAGTCTGATTGTTACAGTTTCCCGTGGTTGATATTTTTTTACCTGGTGTTAGGTTTGTGGAGATTCATGGGTGGCGAGTGAAGACAGCAGCTCTGAGGCTCTGAAACTTGTAAAACAAATTCCTGAAGACAGATATAGCTTGAGGTGCTCCAGAGGAAACGTAGAGCAGAAAAAAATGTTTATCGGAGAGTCGGACTTTTGGAGGAGGAAGTATTTGTAACAGCAGAGAGCAAACGGTGCCCTCTGTCCCCAGCTATCCAGGCGGCCTTGGTGCTGAGGAGAGAGCGCGTCTTTTGCCTGTCCAGTGGGCGTGAGGCCTTGCCGGCTCTTCCACTCCCCTCTCCGGTTCACTCTTCCACCTCAAGGAACAACAGTTGTCTTGCCGAAAGTCTCTCTGTAAACACTGTGCGTGCCTGGAGAGAATCATTTCAAAGTCTATGGGACTTCGTAAGAAGGGCATAAGTGTTCCCAACAGCGGGGTACTATTTTCTTATACTGAGAAAGAAAAAGCACATAATATGCATAAAATATTCATTAATAGATCTTGACATGTGTTTTTATGCCAGTGTTATGTATCCATGTTCAATTTTTAGTATCTTTGAAGGAAGATGAGGTCCTTTAGTACAGAAGTCTCAGTGCCTGAAAAAGTGACAAATGACTTAAATCATGCATATCTCTGTACATCAATTTGAATGTATTTCAGTCTACGCCCGGGTTTGACCTATTTACCTATGTTAACGTCGGAGACACTGTTGTTTCTGATCGTGAATTTTAAATCATGGTAACTCGGCTCACACACGATTGTTAGTCAAGATAGTAATCATCACAGTGAACACATTTACTCACCAAAAGGAAGTTTTTTCCCCCCCTGTAGTATCAGGACTCATTCTTTGGGAATCAAACCATTTTCTGCATTCTTCTACATTTTCTTGTCGAGGTGCTTGAAAAAGTGGTCATCAGATGACAAGAGTTCAGGGGAAGACGGTGGTTGAGACAAAATTTTGGCCAGATTTTGAAATTTTTGAAGCACTGATTGTGGTATGTGTACTTGGTCATTGCCCTGGGGAAGAAGTGGGCCTTCTTGTTGAACAGCAGGGGCAGTTGCATTTGGGGCACATCTTGTCTTTTTTCTTAGTCCGCGTAGACCCAGTGGCTTCATTGGTTCAGGAAGCTGTAGCTGATCAGGGCTGCAGAACACCACCAAACTTGACCCTGGTCTTTAGTGTGAAAGCTTGGTTTTGGCTTCTTTTTGGTCAAGTGATTTGCCTCATCAATGCTAGGTGTCATGTAAGCTCCATTTTTTATTAGATTTTTTACAATCCATCCAATCAAAAAAATTTTTTTTTGGTGAAGAATAAAAGGAAGTAATACTTCTGAGTGACACTTCTATGGTTTTTGGGAGGCTCTTGAGACACCCACATAAGTTGCCCAAATAACTTTCAAATTTGCTTGACAAATGACTGTAGAACAATAATCACTGAGTTCCTCATCAGCTTCCCGTGTAGCTGGGAAAGGGTCAGTTCCCATGCTGCTCCTTGCTCCCCTCAGTTCTCACCCTCTCCTGGCTCCCACTGTGCACCGCTTGTTCAAGGCTATCAACTCTAGCTAAAACCTCCCGAACCACCTTGGACACTCCTTCGCAGGACCTGGGCCAACTGCTCTGTTTAACTTTGGCTCCTGTCTCTGCTGCTTAGACCTATTTTGAGTTGGAAACAGAGCCACTCTTGGTTTTGTTTAACATGATATTCATACACGAACATAGATATGAAGGAAACAAGTAATGAATTATTAGTTAAAATATAAAGAGAGGAATCTGCAATAGGTTGTGTCATTTGGCAACCTTTGCTTGATAAGATATTCTAATACGAAATAGCAAATATCAACAACACAAAAACAGGAATTCTCTCTGTACTCATCTAAACCAAATCAAATATAACTTCTCTAAGTATATCAATATTTTCATGATAATATTTTCTACCTTGCAATTTCTTACATTGTAAAACTGTAAGTTTGCGGTCACCCCTTTTTTGACATAAACATGACAATAAAATCTATACAAGTGTGTACATATGCATTTCAAAATTATGTACATATATTACTAAAGATTTCTCCAGAAAAATAGTAAACATTTTCACCAGCAATGTGAAAATTTTATAATCTTTATATTACATATAAATTCTTGGTATAATTTACACCAATAGTATCTATATATATTTCCGATAGTATATATTCAATTGATTGAATTTTCACTTATCATCTTAAAAGTAGTTCATTGGATGGCTTGCCCTAACTCTCTTTCATCTAACACTTTTTCTTTTTCACATTTAAAACATTTACTATAGGTAGCAAACCAAAAATTTAGTGACAATGATGTATTTCATAAATGCGTTCTGGTTTACTGAGTGATTGCTTGCATTAAGTACTTTTTCATAAAGCATGCTTAAGCTGAAGAGAACAAGATCTTTAATTGGATAAAATAATTTTTAGACGTTTGCCATACATTATAAATCTACGATTTTATAAATACAGTATGCTTGGTTGTGACAGTTTTATTTTTCTTCAGAAACTAGGAAAACTTTCTGGAATCATTTTTCAGCAAATAGGACTGTATTACATATATATATATATATATATATATATATATATATATATATATATATATTTCACTCTTGTTTTGTTTTGCGTTGTTTTGGTCTGGTATTTATGCACAGACCTGCCTCATTATTTTCCAGATTGGGGTCAAAATTATGATGCTCCTGCCCCAGCCTCTGAGAGTGCTAGGATGAAACTCACCACACCTGGCTTGTCTCAAGGTGGTTTTTTTTTTTTTTACAAGATTTTACATCCAATACTCATGAAATAATTTATTACATCATTGCTCATTTTATATGCCAATGCTGTGAAAAAAAGGGTGCACATATTTACATATTGCTTGAGAGAACATAATCAGAGACACACACACATTTCGGTGTTTTCCAGTCCATCTTCTCCCCATCCCCTTTCTAGCACCATTCTCTTTGGATTTAGGTCCCCATCCCCTTTCTAGCACCATTCTCTTTGGATTTAGGGCCTTATCATCTCCATTTGGGTGAGAGGCACAAGCGTCAGTTTGCGAAAGGTGTTGTACAGGTTAAGTGAATAATCACGGAACAGGTACTTCCTCTGACGACCTCTTTCTTCCCCACAAAGGCTCATGCCCCACAACTACCAGCACGTTCTAGCCCTCGTTTTTGCCATCGAAGAGATCAACAGAAATCCTCAGCTGTTACCCAACGTAACTCTGGGCTACGAGTTCCACAACGTCATGCACGGTCACTGGAGGGCCATCCACACCTCCCTCCTTTTGCTCACAGGACAGGATGACATCCCGAATTACACCTGTAGGAGAGAGAGCGTGTCTGTAGCGGTACTCATGGGTACATCATGGGAAAACGTTGCCCAATTTGGGACGCTGCTGGAACGCTACAGGTTTCCTCAGGTGAGAAAGAGAGAGAGAAATGAAACCGGGTCTCCTTTGGTAGCAATGTCAGCTGCCCAGAGCTCTAACCCTTCATAGACTTACATGTTGTCACTAGAATGGCATGAGTGCAGAGAGACCACATGTTCTGGCCTTCTGGTCATCTTCAGCAGAGAAAAGGGAGATTCAAATGCATTTCCGGAAGCTTTCTGGGGCACAGACTCCGCTATTACCTAAAATCTCTCAGGACATGAAGTGGTTAAAATAAATGGAAGAAAGTAGGCTTTCCCTCTACTTTTGCTGTTCAGCGACCTTCAGGTCGGCCACTGTGGTCTGTGCCATTTCTGTCCCTCACGGTGCTTCCAACTTTCTTTTCCCTTTAGCTTGCTTTTGGCTCCTTCAATCCCAGGCTGAGTGACAAGGGCCGGTTTCCTTCCCTCTACCAGCTGGCCCCCAAGGACACAGCGCTGGCCCTCGGCATGGTCTCCTTGATGCTCCACTTCGGCTGGACCTGGGTGGGACTGGTCGTCACAGAAGGCCAGAAAGGTGTTCAGTTTCTCTCAGATATGAGAACAGAGATGGAAAGAAATGGAGTCTGCATCGCGTTCGTGAAAACATTCTCAAGTTCTATTGTGTCCTACATCTCAGTTACACGAGGTCATGATTTTCTGACCAAAGAAACACCCCCAGTAAACGTGGTGGTCATTTACTATGACACTGGCAGTCTAAATGATGTCAACCATCACGTAGGGCAGCAGTTAGTGACGTGGCGAGTGTGGGTCACAAACTCACAGTGGCATGCGGACATGGCTGGGAGAAATCTCATTCTTGACTCATTCCACGGGACTCTCATGTTTTCATACCACCAAGAGGAGATTTCCAATTACAAAACATTTATCCAGACAGTCAACCCTTCCCGATACCCAGAAGACAATTTCCTGGCTCTGTATTGGTTCAAGAATTTTGATTGCTCCTTATCAGATTCTGACTGCGCCCTGAAGGACTGCGCGCTGAATGCCTCTCTGACGTGGTTGCCCGTGAATCGATTTGACCCAGCCATAAGCGATGGCAGCTACAGCATTTACAATGCCGTGTACGCCGTGGCCCACGCCCTGCAGGAGATGCTGTGTCAGCAAGTACAAATGCAGCCAGGAGCTGAGGGGGAAGCGGTGCTGCCGTCCCCCTGGCAGGTAATGCCTCTTCCCGTGGGTGGAGTAAACTTCCATAGTGATGATTCCTTTTTTATTGAATGGCTTCTCATTGTGAGTTAGTGATAGAACACAGGGTCTTTGCACTGAGCAGCATGCACACAAGCCTTTCATTTTTAATTTTAGACAGAGCGTCACGGATGTACTGGGCTGCCCTGGCTGTGTTCGAATACTTTTGTGTTATCATGTCACAGTGAAGATTTTGTTTTATAAAGTCTTCTGTAGTTTTACAAAGCAATTAACTTAGAATCTTTTGTTTAATATTAGATGAAATTTTGTTCTACTTTCAGGTCATAAACGTGTGTCTAGTCCTGGGAAAAATGATAAACATGAAAGAAAATCCATACAAAAAGAAAATATTGTTGCTTTTCATTTTAAATATATTATTTCCGTGTATTATTAGTGTGCACATGTGATGCATAATAATCATATCCCACCTGAAATTTAACTTTTTGCTTTTCCCTTGAAACTCTCCCATTTCAGCTTTCATTAGATTTCCTTAAGTCACTGCAAGATCTTGTGTTTCACTTAGAGAAGTATTTGTAAGATCAATGCTTTGTTTTTTCCATTAACCAGCATCATATTCAAGTAATGCTCTGAATCTAAGCACATGTGTGTGCATATGTGTGTACACGTGTGTGGATGTGTTTGCACACAATGTGCATATGTTATAGAAATTTTTCTCAGGACTGTCATGCTAAGTACATTTCAAACTCATTTTTATTTTTATTTTATTCAAGTTACATATACATAAACATATATATATTTATACAAGTTACATATATGTGAACTATATATATATATTCCAGTACATATGTATGAATATATATATATATATATATATATATATATATATATATATAAATGATACACAATGTTTACATTGATCTTGAGTAATTTGTGCCCATAAGTATCACATCAAAATTGTAATTTCTTTCCTTCCTTCTCTGTGGCTCCCCCACGTCCTCCCAGTCTCCCTGACTCCCACTATCATCCCAATTTTATTCTATGAAATGTCTGTACTTTGGGTTTTTCATATTAGAGATACCACGGGATATTTAACCTTCTGCGTCTGGCTCATTTCACAGAGCACGAGAGACTCAAGTTTGTTCCATTTACCTTCAAGGGCCTTAAATCTATTTTTAATGGCAGAGTAATACTCCATTGCTACGCAGACCTTAACTTTTGTGTCCATGGGTCTGTGAGTGTGGCACTTTCCACATTTTAGCTCTTGTCAACTGTGTTGCTATAAACATGAGTATACATCATTTATCTCTATTTTTTAAACTGCTTTTGACTCTTTAATAATGATACCAGAAGAAGTCTTGCAGGAGCCAATAAAATATTTTTAGACAGGGTCTCACTAAATCACAATGGTGCTCAGGTTTTGCCCACCGGCTTGCACCACTGTGCCCAATCCACTTCATGTTTATAATAAAAAAAATCTATACACATAAGTAAAGGTGTTGAAGATAACACAAAAAGCCGTATTTCCTTATGTATCTAAGAGATACTACACGCGGTAGTGCATGCATTAAATAGATTTTCTCATTTAATTCTACACCTACTTATCTTAGTGAAGACTCCATCTGCAGGTGGATGCTGTGGGCTCCATCTGACAGGAAATGTGTGTGGGAAGCTTCACAGTTGAGCACACCTGACCCCTGTGCACCTTTTCCCCAAGGGCTGGCCTGGAGGGTTGCCTCCTGAAACTCACATTGTAAGCGTGACGATACTTACTGTTGCATTGGCTATAATGCCTTCTGCCACACTATAAGGTCATGATAGGGTGAGTCAGGGATTAAAGGCAACCGAAGGTTTTGTCTCGCTTATGATTTCCGTTACTAATGTGGCCTGTGTCATTGTATAACACCGTGTCTCTTTCAGCTGCACCCGTTTCTGAAGAATGCCCAATTTTACAATCCCATAGGGGATGAAGTGAATTTGAATGACAGCCGAAAACTGGATGCGGAGTATGATATTGTCAACTTCTGGAATTTCCCAGAAGGTCTCAGGATTAAAATGACAGTAGGACACTTTTCTCCACGTGTTGCACGTGGTCAACAATTATCTCTATCTGTGGACATGATAGAGTGGGCCACAGCGATGACAGAGGTACTGTGGAGTAACCATAATTCGTTTAAAAATACCAAATATCACTCCCAGGCACCTTCCCACAGGCACGCACGCATAGCCGTGTTTTGAGCCTGGTTCTGTGGAACAGGCCTTTAATTTTTATTGATTCATTTCATTTTCTATAGTTTTGTCCTGGGCCACCAAACACAATCTATGTCCTTTTTACATTTTATTTTGAGACAAGGCTCTACTAAATTTCTTGTTTGCCAATCTTGGTTCACTTTGGCAAATCTCCATCATCAGGTTCCTGGACTCTAGGATCTCAGGTGCGCACCATCACAATGAGCTTCATAATACATGTTGTTAGCCACCAATAACCACAATCATTTTTAGATTTCAGACTTCATTCCTTTTCTAGAAAGTGGCTCTATATAAAATTTTACAAGGGCTGTAGGAATGGCTCAAAAGTTAAATTGCTTGTCTAGCAAGTGCTAAGTCAAGGGCTAAGTACCTGAGCTTGATTCCCCAGTACCACATAACCCCAGCATGCTGGCACACACCTGTAATACCAGCACTGAAGAGACTGAGGGAGAAGGATGACCTTGAGTCCGAGGCCAGCCTGAGGTCCATAGGGAGCACTGGACCAGCATGGGCTTCACAGCAAGACCCTGTCTCAAAAAAATAGTTTTTATAGCTTGCGTTTCAATTCAGAAAATTTTCTTACTATAACCATCTAGTGGTTATGAAAGGAACATATTTGAAAATATTTTATAAATATTCATGTATTTTAAATGACCATACAAACATCCCATTCATTTTAATAATTACAGTTATGTAAGGGCACAAATTAAGTTTATCAAATTACAAACTATTATTAAAGGATTCAGCAAAACACTTACAAGTCCCCAACCCATATCTGACTTTCCTCAGAGGCCCCGCTCCGTGTGCAGTGAAAGTTGTGGTCCAGGATTTAGAAAAACCCTTCGGGAGGGAAAGGCGCCCTGTTGCTTTGATTGCACCCGCTGCCCGGAGAACGAGGTCGCAGATGGTACAGGTAGGAGCACAGAGGGGCACACTTCCCTTCTGTCTCTTGTATTCTCTCACCCATCCAGAGATATAAGATTTTATAAAGACAGGAAAGAATAAATACGCAGAAGAGCAAAGTAAGACCAGTGGCCACAAATAGATCTTAGGAAGAGGGAAAGAAAATGTGGGACATGAAGAGAGACAGTGGGAGAAGCAGAAAGAAAAGTGTAACTCATTGAGTTGTGACAGACACACGCGCTAGTCTCCAAAGTTTGAATTATTATGTGTCATAAATACATAATAACAAAGTGGATAATTTTCGGGAAAAGTAGAGACATGTCCTCATCTATACGATCAGTAAATAAGAAATGGAAATAACATGGTTCACTGACTCACAATAAAATATTCATTGTGAACTGGCAGTTATTCCTCATCTAGTTTAACGTCAGGTGGTTTTCAGACATAGAAGATACGTAGGCTAAACTAGTCCACTGAGCTAGTGAGTTGAAGGGTGATTGTGAATAAGATATTAATGCTGATCCGGCACTGGTGACGCTTTGCATGTCTCCCTAGACACAGAGCAGTGTGTGAGGTGTCCCGATCACCAGTACGCCAACACTCAGCGGAGCCGCTGCTTTGATAAGTCTGTGACGTTTCTGGCTTATGAAGACCCCTTGGGGAAGGCTCTGGCTGCCACAGCCCTGAGTCTCACTGTCCTCACAGCTGGGGTCCTGGGGCTCTTTGTGAAGCACCGAGACACCCCCATAGTCAAGGCCAACAACCGGGGGCTCAGCTACACCCTGCTGGTCTCCCTCGCCTTCTGCTTCCTCTGCTCCTTGCTCTTCATTGGCCGTCCCAACACGGCCACCTGCGTCCTCCAGCAGACCACATTCGGGGTGGTGTTCACGGTGGCTGTCTCCACGGTCTTGGCCAAAACCGTGACTGTGGTTCTGGCCTTCAAAGTCACCGTTCCTGGAAGAAAAGTGAGGCAGTTGCTGGTGTCAGGGGCTCCAAACTCCATCATCCCCATCTGCTCCCTGATCCAGCTCACTCTCTGTGGCATCTGGATGGGGACAAACCCACCCTTCATTGACATCGACGCCCACTCTGAACACGGCCACATCATCATCGTGTGCAACAAGGGCTCCCTCACGGCCTTCTACTGCGTCCTGGGGTACCTGGGCTCCCTGGCCCTGGGCAGCTTCACGGTGGCTTTCCTGGCCAGGAACCTGCCCGACACCTTCAATGAAGCCAAGTTCCTGACCTTCAGCATGCTGGTGTTCTGCAGCGTGTGGGTCACCTTCCTGCCCGTGTACCACAG
>PVKB01005659.1:0-29213 GCA_004027205.1 Ctenodactylus gundi | reverse complement strand
TGGTGCGGGGCTGCTGGGCTGCATCTTTGTCCCCAAGTGCTGCATAATTTTGTTATGTCCTGAAAGGAATTCTCTATGTCATTTCAGAGACAATATGCACTCTCAGAGGAAAAAAAAAGCCTTAACATTAGATTTACATAGTTCTTGTAGTACATAGAGTTTGGGGATCACCATTTCGAGGTACTATTAGGGAACAATACAAAACTTATTTCATCCAAACATTACTGCTCTTTTGTTCCCTAACTATGTGTGGTCTCTAGAACATGGGCACTTGTCTGTTTAATTTGCTTTTATTTTTCAATTTTTCTGTGGCTTTTTTCGATGATTTTTTTCAAATTATTTCAAAACTACCATAAGCAAGTGTGGTGCACCTGGGAGTCTGAGGCAGGATCGTTGCCATGTGTTGGAGACCAGCCTGAACCGTGTGGTGAACTCAGAGGCAGCCTCACCTACAAAGCAAGACCTAGCCTGAGAGAATCAGGCACCAGTGAGATGAAGCAAGAAATATTGAAAAGCATGTTCCTGTTATAAGTCAAGCTATGTGGTGTGGAACTTCAGATGAGAACACACTGGTCAGTCGATTACCTTGGGGAGAATTTGGACCATGTGCGGGAATGACTTTTCCAACACGTCATCTGATGTATCTTTTCACTGATCTTTATTCAATCATCTATTAATTTGTATTTGTCTATACGGGCATATTGTGCTTGTTATAAACACATATTTGGCTAGTATGTACACACACACATTCTATATATGTGTATATTGCACGTAATTACAGCTTCAGGCAGGCCGGGTTGTACAGGCCTGAGATCCTTGCCCTGTGAGGCTCAGGCCACGTGATCTCAATCTGTAGGGCAGCCTGGGAAAATCTTAGGTTCAGCAGGACCCTGGCTCAAAATCAAAAATAATAATGAACTGGCAAGGATTCTGTTTTCCAAAATCTTGTTGAGAATTTTTGATTTATATTCGTTAAGGATACTGGTCTATAATTTTTTCTTTTTGTTTAAGTTTTTGTCTGATTTTGGGACTAGGGTGACGCTAGCCTCTAGAAAAGAGTGTGGTAGTATCACTTCTCTTGCAATTTCATGGAACAGTTTGTGAAGCATTGACAATCCATCTTCCCTAAAGCACTGAAAATATTCTGCTCTGAATCCAACTGGTCCTAGCTCTTCTTTGTAGGTACAGACTTTTTGTTCCTGTTCCTAGTCTCTTGAAGGTTCTACTATAATTTTTTCACTTGCTCCTGACCACAAGCTTCTTTCTGTTTATTTACTTTCCACGGGAAGCTGTTCATGTTTGCTGCCAAATATTGTGTGTACGTTGCTTTTGGAAATTCTTCTGACCAGATTAAAATGCATTCTGATGTTTCTAAATTGCTCAGAATTTTATCAAGATGGTGGTAAAAAATTTTGCTTTTCATTGAATTTATCATATTTTTAATTCCTGAAAAATGAAGATACCTTATTTATAACAGGTCCTAGTTATGATTGGAAAAATATTTAACTGCTTATGTTGTAACATCTGTCAGTGTTTCCAATATATTTTGGAGTGATATTTGAGTACTGGGTAGAATGTTTTAGGGTTTTTATTTTGGCTTATTATTGCAAGTGAATAGTCCCATAGAATTAATTTAAAACATCATTTCTCTGAATCTTTATGTGTACATATGCGATAAAATTTGTCTCTTATGTGATGGGTTGAGCAGAATGCGTTAACAGCACGAAACACGGAGGCATTTGTCAGTTCAGTTTCTCACGGATGACGCACATCTCCAGCACACAAGTGAGCCACTTTCTATCAAATTTAACTTAAATTTAGAATTAAAACTTCATATTAATCTGCTCAAGGCTCATGATCAGTTAACTCCATGGCTTGGACAGTGTGGCAGTAGGGCCACATGGCAGTGCAGAGCTGTTATACAGTAAAATCCCAGAGATACCACTCAGGGCCCTTGAGATCCAAAAGAAAAGATGTTAGCCTCCACACAGGGAGCAGGCCCAGGAGCACAGCCCCAGCCTCTGGTTTCAGGCTTTTAAACCTGAAGACCACATCCTGGTAGACAAGTTGGTCGAGCCTTTGCCAGCAGTCACCAAGTTCCAGAAGCAGAATCTGGAATCTGGAGCTTAGCCCAGGACTTTCCATCCGGTGAGGTCTGTGGGCTACGTGCAGTGTCACAGACAGGGAAATGGCGGCCACAATAGGGTGCTGCTCTGGTCACGCTGCAAATCCCTAAGCTCATTTCCGGGGGAGAACGAAGCTGAGCGGGGAAGAGGAAGAGCCCAGAGCGGAAGGGGCGGGGCAGTCACAACCCAAGGCCACACCTCCACGACCACCCGGACGCCCAGGGCAGTGCGCTCCGCCAACCCCAGGTGAACCCCGACACCCGTTAACTGGACCCTCCACCCTCACGGCCACGGAGGAGTCCACGGATAAATGAGTAGTGTCAGAGAGGGACGGAGGGGACGGGGTGAACATTGCGCCGAAATGAGTGGACAGAGACGGGTATCTTGTTCTTGTTGTCTTCCGCGATTTAGGTGTCAGAAGACCGCGTGCAGCAGGCATCCCACGCTCCCAGCCTCTCTGGACCCCTCCTTTAAAATAACAGGTGCACAGCTCCACGAGGGGGTGGAAGGCACGCGGGAAAGCCCAGGACCACACGTCGAGAGCTAGCACCAAGCAGAACCTAGGAATATCAGCGCTGACACACATGAGTGAATTCAGCGAAGTAACACGCTTGTGCACTGACTGGGCTGCAGCCCCACGAGGGGGAAGCGTCACCGTCTCCTCATGCCATCCGGGGAAACGTTCAGCACCCCCGCATGAGCGCTGGCGGGACACCGGGACAGAAACATGGGACGCAGCGCGAGACACAGACGCGAGGGACAAGCCCAACGCTGTCTCAGAACCGAGACAGGGACTCCGGTGAAGCCATTTGTCCTCGCTACTTACTTGTTGCTCTGACAGAGTCCTCGAAAGCCACAGCTTGAAAGAGGAAAAAATCTAAAATTCAGTTTCAGAAAATCTCACACAGTCCATTTGTGGGGGGCACGTAATGGGGGAAGCACGTGGCAGAGGTCTAGTCAGAGAAGCGCTCCCAGGGCAGAGGGGGCGGAAAGCCCAGTGAGGGGAGGGAGGGGACGTCCGGAGACCGAGGCCCAGGCCCGAGCTGTCACAGGAAGCAGCTGTCACTGCGCTCCTCATTCCTCCATTTATTTACTTGACATTGCCAGTTGGACCAACCCGACCCACGGCCCGTGTTCTTCTCCCATTTACTGACCCACAAGTCAGTCGCACGCTCCTGCCTGAAACCTCTGCCCTGTGTGTTTCCTAATCACAATTAACCTAAAAGCTTCATGTCCGTCCCAAAGTGGCCCCCCCTTCCAGCCAGGCCCCGCCTCCACAGCACGCAGGTGGGTCCATGGGTGTCCCACTGCACCCAAATACCTAAGGAGACTTTCACATAACATTTCGTGGCGAACATACAGAGCTTTCCACTGAAAGCAAATGTAACAGAAAACAGCTCATGATCAGGAGCCCAATGAAAAAGAACGGTTACAACTTAGCAGACAGAAGATGACAAGAGGAAGTAGTCGCGGGACAGAAGAGAAGAAGCTGCTGTTAGCAGACCATGTTGCATAAAAGACCAATAGACTCAACCAATGTAAGTGTAGAGACCAAGAAATTAGGTCAAGAGAGACGAAATAGCACATTTCCCTCATGAAACATGAACTGGCTGCAGATGTGGTACACGAACAATTTTCTAGTACTGAGAACTGAACTCAGGATGCCACTGAGCCACATCGACAGTTCATTACTATTTTTTGATTTTTATTCAGTGTCCTGATGACTAACGGATTCTCCCAGGCCTGTCCTAAAGATTGAAATCATGCTGCCTCGGTCTCACAGGGCAGGGATTACAGACCTGCACAACCGGGCCTGCCTCGAACTGAAATTACACACCACACACACACACACACACACACACACACACACACAACATGTCCACATAGACCAATAAAAACTTAAAGATGATTGAATAAAGATAAGTGAAAATCTCCCCAAGGTAATTCAATGAGCAGTGTGGTGTCGTCCAAAGTTCCAGAGCACATAGTTTCACTTATAACAAGTAAATGCTTTTCAGTATTTTCTCTTTTATCTTACTGGTGTCTGTTTCTCTCAGGCTAGATCTTGCTATGTAGTTGAGGCTGCCTCTGAGTTCACCATAGAGTTCAGGCTGGTTTCTAGCTCATGGCAACGATCCTGCTTCAGACTCCCATGTGCGCCACCACACTTGCACATGGTAGTCTTAAAATAATTTGAAAAACATCTTCAAGAGAGGCCGCAGAAAAATTGGCAAAGGAAAACAAAAAAGCTCAACCAGTTTTTAAAACATTCTTTGAGGCATTGATATTAACCCCCACCCAAATTAATAAAATATCTAGTTTGTTTTAGAAACACAGGCAAACTTTTAATATGATGAGAATAAGAAGAAAAATTATTGAGAAAGCTGAAGAGAAAAAAATAAAAACGGATCATACTCTGACAGTGAAGCAAAAATAGTATACTTAGGTGTAAATTTAATGAAAGAAACTAAAAAATCAATATATGAACTAAAATTCAAATGAAACAGACAAGTGCCACATGTTCCATAGACCATAAATTTTTAGGGAAAGAAGGAACAGTCATGCTTTCAAGAAAATAAGTTTCATATTGTTCTCTAATATGTACCTCAAAATAGTTTTTCCCAGACTCTATGTACTACAGGAACTGCATCCATCTAATGTTAATACTTTTTCCTCCTAGGGTGCATTTTGTCTCTCACATTACATAGAGAATTTCTTTCAGGATGTAACAAAATAATGTAGCACTTGGGGGCAAAGATGCAGCCCAGCAGCCCCATGCTGGAGGCCAGGATGGAGAAGACCTCCATGGCCACCATGACCTTCCCCTGGGTGCTGTGGTACACGGGCAGGAAGGTGACCCACACGCTGCAGAACACCAGCATGCTGAAGGTCAGGAACTTGGCTTCATTGAAGGTGTCGGGCAGGTTCCTGGCCAGGAAAGCCACCATGAAGCTGCCCAGGGCCAGGGAGCCCAGGTACCCCAGGACGCAGTAAAAGGCCGTTAGGGAGCCCTTGTTGCACACGATGATGATGTGGCCGTGTTCAGAGTGGGTGTCAGTGTCAATGAAGGGTGGGTTTGTCCCCATCCAGACGCCACAGAGAGTGAGCTGGATCAGGGAGCAGATGGGGATGATGGACTTTGGTGCCCCTGATACCAGCACTGTCCTCATCCTTCTGCCTGGAGCAGTGACTTTGAAGGCCAGAACCACCGTCACAGTTTTGGCCAAGACCGTGGAGACAGCCACAGTGAACACAACCCCAAATGTGGTCTGCTGGAGGACGCAGGTGGCCGTGTTGGGACGGCCAATGAAGAGCAAAGAGGAAAGGAAGCAGAAGGCGAGGGAGACCAGCAGGGTGTAGCTGAGCCCCCGGTTGTTGGCCTTGACTATGGGGGTGTCTCGGTGCTTCACAAAGAGCCCCAGGACCCCAGCTGTGAGGACAGTGAGACTCAGGGCTGTGGCAGCCAGAGCCTTCCCCCAGGGGTCGTCATAAGCCAGAAATGTCACAGACTTATCAAGGCAGCGGCCGTGCTGAGTGTTGGCGTACTGGTGATCGGGACACCTCACACACTGCTCCATGTCTAGTAGAAATGCAAAGCATCATCAGTGCAGGATCAGCATTAATATCTTATTCACAACCACCCTCCAACTCATAAGCTCACTGGAGTGTTTTGGCATATGTATCCTCTGATGTCCTAAAACCGTATTACATTACACTAGATCAGGAATAACTGCCAGTTCACAATGAATATTTTATTATGAGCCAGTGAACCATGTTACTTCCTCTTATTTACTGATATATTTACTTATATACATGAGAAAATTTCTATGCTTTTCCCTAAAATTATCCATGTTGTTATTATGTATTGATGATACATAATGATTTCATTTATGAGTGGAGACTAGTGCACGTATCTGTCACGAAAGGTGACAGAAAGTGAGTTACACTTTCTCTCTGCTTCTTCTCCTCTGTTCTCTTCAGGTCCCGCATTTTCTTTTCCTCTGTACACAATTTATTTTTGTGCACCGGTCTTACTTTGCTTGTTGTGTATTTATGCTATAGAGAACTCATACTGTGGAAGCCAAGGGATATTGAGCATTAGGTACTTAATGATCTCACTTAGCATAATGCTCAACCTGCATTCATTTTTCACCTAGTGATTCTAATTTAGTTGATTGAGGTTTTTGAAGCACGGTAGTGCTCCACAGTGTGTAGGTAGATCACTTTTTCTCTGTTCGTTTACATGTTGATGGGCACATCTTGTAGTTCCAATATTTAACTATTTAAGAAGTGCTGCTAGAAAGACGGGTATGCGCATGCCACTGTAATGTAACGTCTTTAAGTCTTTTGGAGTGATACCCGGAAGTGGTGTAACTGAGTCACACAAAATTTCGATTTTCACATTCCTGACATATCACCGGAATGATTTTGTAGTTGTTGCGCGGGTTTCCAGCCCCATCAACAATGTAACAGAGTTTCTTTTTTCCTCCAGCCATTGCCACCATCTCTTGCTTCTTGAGTTCTCGGAAGTAGCCATTTCTGCTGGACTGTGATGAAGTCTCCGTATTATTTTTATTTGAATTTCTTTCATGGCTAAAAATGATGAATTTTTACCTGTTTACTTGTACATATACCTCTGGTTCTGTTAAGTGACTATTCCTTTCTGTTGCGCACGCTTCATTACGTCTTTAACTTTGGAACTCTGTATGTTTCAGGTCTGTGTATATTGTAGACGTTGGTTTTCTGGCTGAGCCACAGATTATATCACTTCTCTTCAGAGAGTTGATATTTCTCTTTTCAGAGTATAAATATTTTAATTCTCTACTATCTCATTTGCTGACTCTTTTTGTTATCTCTTATCCAGTCAGTGTTCTGTTAAGAAAGTTTTTACCTGTGCCTACATCTTGAAAGACTTTCCATATTTGAACTTCAACTTATTCAGTATTTCTGGTTTGGCATCAAAGGTTTTAAAATCCATTTTAGTGTGACTTCAGTAGAAGGTGGAACACATTTGTCTACATTTATTCTTTTTCCCATTTATCAACATATGTATAGGTTTATATACACAATATTTGCATTGAAATTGAGAATTATGGGCACATATATATCTTTGCAAAATTACAGTCCCTACTGCTTCCCCTCTTCGACCCTCCCACAACTCCTCCTTCCCCTAACTTCCACTATCACCCCATTTTACTCTCTTTTTGTATCATATTACCTTGCTTTGTTCCCATGTCTCACCACCCCTTCCATTTTTCTCTCGACAATGCCCATGTTTTTTACTTTCTCTCACGTCTCTCACATTTTTTGTGGTTGTTTTTCTCCTGATAGAGAAACCCTATTCTATTCAACTTTTTGCGTCTGATTCATTTTGCTGAGCATTATGGTCTCAAGGTGCATTAATTTTCCTAAACATGACTGAAATGTTTCACCGGTAATGGCAGAGTAATATTCCACAGTGCATATACACCACAGCTTCTTTATTTAGTTATCTCGATTTGGACATATTGTCTTCTTCTTGGCTATTATCAATTGTGCTGCTGTACAAAAGACATTCTGGTTATCACTATAAAAATTAGATATCTTAGGGTAAATTTATATTAAAGACCTAGTTAATGAATCAACACATTAAATGAACTTAACTCTATATCTTAGAAGTATAACACACATAACGCAATAGATTTAATGACATACTTAGTATTTCAGAATTTTTAAGAGTTTTTCCCAAAGAGAATCAGGAAGAAATGAGTGAGATCATTATTGCAAGTTTAGTTACAAAGCATAAAATTGAGATATAAAAATCAAGAGTCACAGGTTGTACTGTTAGCCAACTGGGTTCTTAGCCAATGGACTTAGGCTATGTGATCCTTCATCTTTGCCACTCCACCCCAGCTAAATATCTATACTCATCTTACCCATCAAAAGAGTTTCATAGATTAAGATTTTATACTAATTCTGCGTGTTAAATATATTTATTATGTTTTGCAAACTAATATACTAATTAAAATAATGGGGGAAACTTTCACATATTTTGTCTTTTTTGATGCAGCTTTTTTTCAGATGTTTTTTCTTCCATATTTCTTGATGCTGCTTATCTCTCTGTCTCTCTCAAAAATTCCTTCAATTATTTTCTGCTGTATTGGGTTAGTGGTCACAAAATATTTAGGGATACTTGGTCATAAAAATTTTTAACTTCCCATTCAATTTTCTAGGATAATTTCACTGAATATATTTCACTGAATACATCAACACTTGTTGTGTTTTAAAGCTTCAAAATTTTGCCCAGACTCTCCAGGCCTTTATAGTGTGCATTGAGAAATTAGCAGTACTCAAATGAGTTTTCCTTGGTAAAATATAATGCCTGTTTTTATGTTACTGCTTTTAATATTCTCTCTTTATGTTGTATCTGATGTTTTGATTATGATATGTCACAGCAAGTCTCATTGCTCTTTGAGGTTATTAGATCTGCTTTAAGTTTCTTCTACATTAAAATCCATTTGTGTTCCTACATATGGGAAATTCTACTGCATGATTTAGGAAAATGTATTATTTATACTATTGGTGCTGGGTTCTGCTCTTTCTCCCACACTCAAAATTCTTCTAAGTCATCCATTAGCTGTTGTGTCCAGCTACTTTGCTCATTTCTAATTTTAAAGTCACGTTTAATGACAGCACTTGTGTCCTCAGCCTTGTCTGAAATTCTGTCTTCATACTGTTCAAGTTGACTTCCATGTTTCCAAATGTATTTCTCATATCCTGAATTTCAGCTAGATTTATAGTCCAAATTTCCACTTGTCTATTAAAAAGTTTCTTCATATCTAACACTTCCTTATTGACCTCAGCCAACTTTTTATGTGTGGCCTCTATATGCTCAACAAGGTTTTTATACATTAGAACCACTTTTTGATTAGTAAATGCCTCTGTAAGCCCATTGATAATTGCTTGCATTTCTTTGCAAATATCTCGCTTGAACTGGTGTTTTTTTTTCCTTCCTTTCCTATGAGTTCCACTACTTCTGGTCCCATGACATTGTTTTCTGGGGTGTCCGGCATTTGTGTCAATGTCCTGTTGCCAAGTTTTCTTTTCTGTTCATGAAGAAATCAACTTTAGAAGTGTAGCTAAGAAGTTTCTCCGGAAGAGTATAAAGGAGTTTGGAGGGGGGGCAAAATTCCCCTGATTTCTGTGCTGGGAGCAGGCAGTGAGGGAGGACTTAACACTCTGATGGTCTCTGAGGTTTCTTGATCACACCCAGCCTCCACGCCAAAGCTCTCCCATCTCTCCTGGCCTCTCTCCCCTGAGGATAGAATTCTTTACTCTCAGAGGAGCTCCCCCTCCACTCAGGTTCTTCAGGTGCATATCAGCCTTTCTATTTTCTCCTAAAATGTCTCTTGTGCCAGGTACCTCATAGGCATTGTTTAAGAGTGACCCCCAAAACACTGATACCCTCTTCTGAGTCTGCTTTTACCCTAAATAATTCAGTTTCAATCTCTCTCTCTCTCTCTCTCTCTCTCTCTCTCAAATGGCTTGTGATTACATCACTGCTTTTTATGGCTGTCAAACGGCACTTCCAATCTGGCTTCCCAGAAGCCTTTACTAGGGGAAGTTCACATTGCATCTGCGGTTTGCACTACCCACCGGCTTGTGTTTTGAGGCTGGAGCTACCAGCTCCTGTCTATTCTCACATCTCCTGGTTCTGTGCTTACCTCAGTCAGAGGTTCCAGGCACCAGACTTTCTTCTATCTGCAGACACCAGCAGTCCAAGGACATTCTCATTTGGCTGGGGATGGCTTATGGGGCTGCTGTTTCTCTGCACTTCTGATGTGTCTTTAAGATTTCTGATCTTCCCCTGGCCTTCTTTCAATTTTGAGGGCTCTCTTTCCCATCTCAGCTGAAAAGGCAGGTTTAGTTATGTTCTCAACCTACTAAGCTTGTCCTTGAGGAGACCGTGCGTAACCTTGTCACTGGCTGCCATCTTCCCCAGAAGTCCCTACAGTTGTTCTTCTGCACGTGAATAATGGATATTTCCAACAGCAACTCTTAAAGTGGCTCTCTGTTCTCCAGGACATGTTTTTACCTCTTGCTGAGGATCAGACAGTTGATAGTTGTGGGGGTCTTACCACCACACAAGGGCCAGAGGAGACGAAAGGTGAGCACGCAGCTGGGCCCCCTGTCCCAAGAGTACCAGACCCAGCCGGGAGTCTGTCGAAGCAGGAAGTCACTGTGTTCAGGAAGTACAGAAGCTTATATAGGGTAGAGGGAGACCGTGGTAAGGAGGGGAGAGCAGGTGATTGGACGTGGTGTCTACGTAAGCGGGCATCAAGCCAATCAGCGCGATGCCCATGCAGGCAGGCGCCAGGAGCTCGTAGCAATAGTACTGGGATCATGCGCGGTCCACCAGCGCGGAAACGGCTTGGCCCAATCATCTTCCTTGGTAAACACCCGAGGTGGCCGCCCCCAGGATTTCCGGCAGGCGCCATCTTAGAAATCACCCCACAGATAGTTGGGGGATTGTCTCTGTATCCTCAATTTTGTTCTATTAAACAGCCTGTCTGTTTGCTGGTGCTATGCAGATTCTTTCAAATCACTGTTTAATTGTAATATAACGATGTTTGGAGTTCAGAAGTCTCACCTTGGTCTTATCGCTCAGGATTCCTTTTCATATTCTTGTCCTTGGCTGATTCCACAAAAAATTTAGAAACTGTTTTCTAGTTTGAGAGAAAATGTTGTTGGCATTAGATTATCATCATGTCTGTTCATCGGTGTTGTGGTATGGCCATATAGACAATATTTCTTATAGTATTTAATATCCTGTCTCCGTGTTCAAATTTGGGATTTTGATTCTGCCGTGCCAAGGGAAGACTCTTTTCAGATTTAGATCATTTGGTATTCTATTGACTTCTGGTACATTGATAATAATTTCTCTTCCTAAATTTTGAATTTTTACCATGATTACAGTGAATATGTTGTAGCTTTTATGCTGTCCTCCAATTTTGTTCACTCTCACTTTTCAAGTTATTTCCCTTTGAATCATCCAGTGTCTGTTTATCCCCCTCCGGTGTCTTGTTATATTCACAGTATCACTAAACATGTGGTCGGCCGCATCAGTACTGTCTTCAGTGTCTGATACCGGGTTTTCACACTGCTCAATCGAGACTCCCATTCATTCAGTTGGACTTCAATTGAAGCATGACTTTTCTTGCATAACTGCAACTTCATACACACCTTTTAGAACAAACACATTGCTCTGTTCACTGGCAGCTCCTTGTCTGTGTCTTCTATCATGTGCTCAATGTTTTAGCAACTAAGAAATTATGTGTACTTTCTTTTCTCAGCTCTTTCGGTGTTTCCTAGAACGTGTTCAAACATTTCTTTTTTGAATGGCTCGACTATTTAAATAGTTGGGTTTTAATTTTTCCTATCAGTTCCTCTACATTTGGGCTCTTAGAGGTATACTTTGAGGAATTTGGATTTTCATAGGTATCTTATTGGAGTCTGTTCTCATAGTTCTATTGGTGAGGATTGCTAATTAGGAAAGAAAAACTCTGCCTCTAAGCTAAATATCTCTTTGGTATAAATTGAAAAATAATATTATTCACTCTCCTACCAAAACAGCATGAAATAAATCTCCACAAATAATGTACCCTTGGGTAAGCCAGTTATTCACACATCAAAAAAAAACCCACTTTGATGCTACAGCTATTCCACCATTAACCTTAGAAATGTAACTGATAGTATCAATATGGAAAGCTGGAGAAGGCATATATTAACACATTGAAAAGGTCTATGAAAGACAAATGCATACCATGGCTTAAAATTTAAAAGAATGCTATATTAATATTTTGAGAATATCAAAATAGCTTTAAGTATTTAGCGTTCACTATGCTAAACTACAAAGGTGTAAATAATATATAGTGGTAATAATAAAGAAATAGTAAAATGGGGTAGAGAAAAACTGAGACTTAGGCGAGTTTTGGAGGGAGAAGAAAAGAGACAGAAAAGTGAGATAATACTCAACGTAAGGGTAAAACAGAGCTAACAAGATTAGGCACGTCAAAAGAACAAGGGAAGAAATCAAAAAGAGAATTAACACAAAGGCATATACAAGAAAGAGAGAATTTATAGTTTTCTGTCTTCATAAAAATTATATTCTCTGGATGGGTGAGAGAATACAAGAGACAGAAGGGAAGTGTGGCCCCTGTGCTCCTACCTGTACCATCTGCGACCTCGTTCTCCGGGCAGCGGGTGCAATCAAAGCAACAGGGCGCCTTTCCCTCCCGAAGGGTTTTTCTAAATCCTGGACCACAACTCTCACTGCACACGGAGCGGGGAGTCTGAGGAAAGTCAGATATGGGTTGGGACTTGTAAGTGTTTTGCTGAATCCTTTAATAATAATTTGTAATTTGATAAACTTGTGTGCTTACATAAATCTAATTATTAAAAGGAATGTGATGTGTGTATAGTCGTTTAAAATACATGAATATTTATAAAATTTTTCAAATTTGTTTCTTTCATAACTACTAGATGTTATAAGAAAAGTCTCTGAATTAAAAGGCAAGCTACAAAATTTTAAATAGGGCCACTTTCTAGAAAAGGAACAATGTCTGAAACCTAATAATGATTGTGGTTATTGGTGGCTAACAAAATGCATATGAAACTCGATGTGGTGGTGCGCACCTGAGATCCCAGAATCCGGGAACCTGAAGATGGAGAGTTGCCAATGTGAGCCCAGCTCGGGAACCTAAAACTTCAGTGGAACCTTGTCTCAAAATAAAACATGAAAAGGACATAGATGGGGTGCGGTGTCTCAGGACAAACTGGCATGCATCTCTGTGGGAGGCCCCAGGGTGTGAAAATCAGTATTTAAATGCATTGTGTATGGTTAGACCACGTTACCTCGGCCATCGCTGTGGCCCACTCTATCCTGTCCTCAGATAGAGATAATTGTTGGCCACGTGGACCACGTGGGGAGAACCGTCCCACTGTCACTCTAATCCTGAGACCTTCTGGGAAATTCCAGAAGTTGACAATATCATACTCTGCATCCAGTTTTTGGTTGTCATTCAAATTCACTTCATCCCCTACGGGATTGTAAAATTGGGCGTTCTTCAGAAACGGGTGCAGCTGAAAGAGACGTGGTGTTATACAATGACACGGGCCACATTAACAATGGAAAACATAAGTGAGAAAAACCCATTGGTTGCCTTTAATCCCTGGTTATCCCTACCCCACATGAGCCTCTAGTGTGGCAGAAGGCATTATAGCAAGTAGAACAGTAAGTGTCATCATGCTCAAAAATACCAGTTTCAGGAGGAAACCCTCCAAGCCTGCCCATTGGGAAAAGGTGCCCAGGGGTCAGGTGTGCTCAACTGGGAATCTTCCCACACCCATTTCTGATCAGATGGAGCCCAGATCATGCACCTGCAAAAGCAGTTATCATTAAGGTATTTGGGTGGAGAATGAAATGAGAACATACATTTAATGCGTACACTACAGTGTATAATATCTTATAGATACATGCAGAAATATGGCTTTTTGTGTTATTTCCAACACATTGACTTAAAATGGATAGAATTTTTATTAAAAGTGGATTGGGCAAAGTGGTGCAAGCTTGTAAGCACAGCCTTAGCAGCGTAATTATAGGGTGAGACCCTGTCTCAAAATATTCCATTCGATCCTGCAAGACCTCTTCTGGGTTTCTTGCAAAAGAGTTAAAAGCAATAAAAAAAGAGAGATACAGGTACACTCATGTTCATAGCACAACAATTAACAACAGCTAAAATGTGGAAGAGGCTACAGTACACATCGACTGACCCATGGACACAAACATTACGGTGTGTGTCACAGGGGAGTACTACTACCTCGTAAAGACAGATAGACCTAAGGCTCTTGAAGGTTAATCCTTCAAGAGGATCCATCCTCTGTGGAGTGAGACAGATGCAGGAGGTTAAATATCACATGGCATATCTAATATGAAAAATCCGAAGTACAGACATTTCACACAAGAAAATGGGATGATAGTGGGAGACAGGGAGACGGGAGGATGCGAGGGAGCCGAATAGAGGAGGGAAGGAATTCCAGCTCTGACGTGATTCATGTGGACACAAATTACTCAAGAGCACTGTAAACATTGTGTATTAATATATATTATATATATATAAACTTGAATAAAATAAAAATGAGATTCGTATGTACTCATGATGAAGGTCCTGAGCATAATTTCTAGAACATACATGCATTGTGTGCAAACATGTCCACACACATGCATAGAATCAAAACGTGACTTGATTATAGACCTGAGTATGGGAAAAAGCAAAGCGCTGACCTTATGTGCGCTTCTTCTCTGACTGCAAGGTCAGCTGTGGTGTGGGTGAGGGGAATGTAATGGAAGCGGGAATGGGAGACCGTGCAGGGAAAGCAAAGTGTCTCAGATTTCAGGTTGGACATGATTATTATGCATCACATGTGCACACTAATACATGGAAATAACAATTTTTTTTAAAAAGCAGCAATATCCCCATTTCATGTGAATTTTCTTTCATTTATGTCGTTACTTTCCAGCACGAAATAAACGTTTATGACCCGGAAGTAGTACCAAATCTCTTGCAATATTGAACAAAAGAGTCTTAACTAATTGCTTGAAAAAGTGCTGAAGACTTGTATAAAAGAAAATCTTCACTGTGGGATGATAACACACGAGCATTGTAAATTCAAGCCCAGTCAGGGCAGCCCAGCACATTAATGACATTCTCTCCCGGAATTAAAAATGGGAAAGGAAGAGGCGCACAGGTGTTGTTCAGTGGAAAGGCCCTGTGTTCTATCTACTGCCTCACAATGACAAGCCATCCAATAAGCAGAAATCATCTTCAAGACGGTGTACCCCACCCACGGGAAGAGGCATTACCTGCCAGGGGGACGGCATCACCGCTTCCCCCTTTGCCCCTGGCTGCGTTTGCACTTGCTGACGCAGCATCTCCTGCAGGGCGTGGGCCACGGCGTACACGGCATTGTAGATGTTGTAGCTGCCATCGCTCATGGCTGGGTCAAATCGATTCACGGGCAACCACGTCAGAGAGGCATTCAGCGCGCAGTCCTTCAGGGCGCAGTCAGAATCTGATAAGGAGCAACCAAAACTCTCGAACCAATACAGAGCCAGGAAATTGTCTTCTGGGTATCTGGAAGGGTTGACTGTGTCGATAAATTTTTGGAACCCAGGAATCTCCTCATGGTGGTGTGAAAATATAAGAGTCCCATGGAATGGGTCAAGTATGAGATTTCTCCCAGCCATGTCCACATGCCACTGTGAGTTCGTGACCCACACTCTCCACGTCACTAACTGCTGCCCTACATGATAGTTGACATCATTTAGACTGCCAGTGTCATAGTAAATGACCACCACGTTTACTGGGGGTGTTTCTTTGGTCAGAAAATCATGACCTCGTGTAACTGACATGTAGGACACAATCGTACTTGAGAATGTTTTCACAAATGACACACATACCCCATTCCTGTCCATCTCTGCTCTCATATCTGAGAGAAACTGAAGCCCTTTTTGGCCTTCTGTGATGACCAGTCCCACCCAGGTCCAGCCGAAGTGGAGCATCAAGGAGACCATGCCGAGGGCCAGCGCTGTGTCCTTGGGGGCCAGCTGGTAGAGGGAAGGAAACTGGCCCTTGTCACTCAGCCTGGGATTGAAGGAGCCAAACGCAAGCTAAAGGGAAAGAAAGAAGAGAACTGCGTGAGGAAGAGAAATGACACAGACCACAGTGGCCCATCTGAAGGTCACTAAGCAGCAGCAGTAGAGGGGAAGCCTAGGTCCTTCTATTTATGTTCCCAACTTTATGTCCTGCCAGAGTTTAGGTAATAACTGACCCAAGTTTTCTTCCCCCTGAAGCTTCAGGAAATGCATTTGAATCTCTTATGAAGATGAATAAAATGCCAGAACATGTCATATCTAGGTATTCATACTGTTCTAGTGACAACGTTGTAACTCTATGAATGGTTAAGGCTCTGGGCAGCTGACAATGGTCCCACCAAAGGAGACCCGGTTTCACCACTCTCCACCACTTCCTCACCTGAGGCAGTCTGTAGCGTTCCAGCAGCGTCCCGAATTGGGCCGTGTTTTCCCACGATGCACCCGTGAGTACCGCTGCAGACATGTTTTCTCTCCTACAGGTGTAATTCGGGATGTCATCCTGTCCTGTGGTCAAAACTAGGGCGCTCTGGGCGGTCCTCCAGTAACTGTGCAGGGAGTTGTGGAACTCGTAGCCCAGAGTTATGTTGGGTAACAGCTGAGGATTTCTGTTGATCTCTTCAATGGCAAAAACGAGGGCTAGAACGTTCTGGTAGTTGTGGGGCATGAGCCTTTGTGGGGAAGAAAGAGGTCGTCAGAGGAAGTACCTGTTCCGTGGTTACCCACCAAAGCGGTGCAATACCTCTTGTGAACGGGCACCCGTGCCCTCCCTCGAATGGAGATAATAAAGCCCTAAATTCAAACACAATAGTGCTAGAATAGGGATGTGGGGAGATACACTAGAAAATAGAGAAATGCACGTGTCTTTGATTATGTTCTCTCGAGTAACACATAAATACATATATTCCTTTTGCCACAAAATCGGCATTTAAAATGAGCCATGATGTAATAAATAATTTTATGAGTAACGAATATAGACTCTTGGAAAACAAAATTGACATAAGCGAGGTGTGGTTGTGTTGTGTATGTGTGAGGCTGAGACAGGTGCATTATTATTTTGACCCGAACCTGGGAAACCCAGTGAGGCAGGTCTCTACACAAATAATCCAAATGGGATAATGACATAGGTTTAGGCAAGTGCTCTGACATCAATACCGAGTACCAGAAAACAAAGCAAAACCAAACAAAACAGTGAAAAACAAAATATTGAAACTTTAATACATCCCTATACGCTGCAAAACAATTCCAGAGTTTCTTCCCTAGTCTGCAAAGAAAAGCAATACTGTCACAACTAACCATACAGTAAGAATGTATGGCGAAAGTCTAAAATTTATTTTATCCAAATAAAGGTCTTGTTCTTTTCATCTGAAGCATGCTTTATGATGAAGTCCTTACTTACAAGCAAGTACTTACTTAAAAGTACTTACAAGCAATCACTCAGTAGAGCTATGACGCATTTATGAAATACATGCTTGTCACCGAATTTTTGTTTTGCTAAATATACTAAATGTTTTAAATGTGAAAAAGACTAAGTGTTAAAGAGTGGTGAAATGCAAGTCGTCCGATGAACTACTGTTAATAGAATAAACAAAAATGCAATCAATTGAATATATATTATCAGAAATATATAGGGATACTATTTGTGCTAATTAAATCAAGATGTTTTTATGTAATATAAAGAATAGAATACTGTTTTACTTTGCTGCTGAAACATTTATTACATTTCTTGGAAAATCTTTAATAAAATATGTACATCATTTTGAAGTACATATTATACACATGTATAATTTTTATTGTCATTGTTTTTATGTACACAAATGAGAGAAAAATCATGAGTCTTACAAAATGTAACTTAATGTATAAAAGTTTATCATAAAACTATATCATGGAACTTAAAACAAAAACCAAGTGAAACAGGGGGGTAGGGTGGCGAGGGAGGGAGGGTTGGGTAGGGGGAGGGACAAAAGGAAAGTGGGAAAGTCCTTGTCACCCTGACAAGATATGTATGTGCACAAAACGCTCAACTTCATTGTAAACCTTAAATTTTACACTTATATATATCAATAAAATGGGGGGAAAAGAGAAACTTGTGGGAGGACCTCAAGCACTGCCCAAAATCCAAAAAATTGTCACTCCAAAGAATTATCTTCTTTTATTCTTCACACACACACACACACACACACACACACACACACACACACACACACATTTTCTTGATTGGATGGATTGTGACATGTAATAAAAAAATGAATCTTACATGACATCTGTCACTGACCAGGTAATTCACTGGACCAAAAGGAAGCTCTGAAGCCATTCTCAAAGCCAAACTCACACCAAAAAGTTTAGGGGTGTGTTTGGTACCTGCTGCTGCCCTGGTCAGCAAAATCGGAGACGATTTTTAAAGAATAATTGCATCCCACTACAAGGTGAGGAAGCAGAAAGAGATACAATTAATTAGGGAGAGTGTAAGATGGGGTGGGTGAGAGATCAGGACGGCGACGGATCTGACCCCCCACAGTCCGCCCAGCACCACACATTCTGATAACTTCCCAGAAATATAAGGAAAAGTCACTTACTGTGGAAGAGAAAAGTCCTTGCTCGGCTGGAGTTCAACTACACCAGTGAGATAGAAAAATGTAAACAGAGTGAAGAACGCCCCGATCACCACGTCTCCCTCCGTGCGCACGCTGCTGCCCCTCCTGAGGAGACAGTCAGCGTCCCCTGAAGTGCACACGGAGAGGGGCAGCTGCAGGAGCAGGATGGCGGTGATCACTGGGGACATCATAGATGTGTCTGCAGCGCCTGCAGCGCAGGCGGTGGTGGAACGTTCGGGGTGAACATATGCATGCTGTGTTTTTGCATGTCGCCGCTGGGGACCAGGGCAGACACTCTTACGCCTGTGACTTTATTGTCTTGAGTCTCTTTCTGGTCCCTGGGGCATTTGCTGCCTTTCCTTCCTGGGGCTCAACACCTGACGGGGTCCTGTGCTCAGCAGAAAACAATTTGGGGCATAGGCTTGCGGACCACCTGCCCAGCTCCAGGCACCTTGATTTCAGCCACGTCCACTGATGCCAAGTCCCTGGAGCCACCTTCTCTTGGGCAGATATGGTCCCAAACTATGTCAGTAAGCTGCTGCTGACACAGGAGTCACTGGCATGATGCCAAGGGGCCACCTCAGAGGTTCATCTCAGGTGTTTGCTGGGGAAAATGCCCGTGCTCAGCCCAGCACACTTGGGCTTGTGTTTTTCAAAATCAAAACTTGGAATGCTAGCCCCAGACTTCAGGGCTCAGGGCAGCCACTTAGCAATTCCTGTGTGTCCCACGCTCCCCTTTCTGTCAGCCACATGTCCTGAACCTCACAGCTACCCACGTTCGCCGTGGCCTGGGACTCAGTAGTTACTCTAATATTGTGGTTTGGATCTGGAATGTCTCCTAAAAGTCTCATGTACTTGAATGTTACAGATTGTCTATGCAGCCGTGTGCTGTTGGGAGATTGGGGCCTATTCTGGAGGGGTGGATTACAGGCAGGTAGATTAGATTGTAGGCATGTAGTGTGAGTTTACCACACCTGGATCCAGGAGGGGCTAATCCCTGGGATGAGGCTTAAAAAGATATATAAGCATCTTCCCACCTTCCTTGAAGGTCTAGTCCCAACTTGCCTTGACTCGGCTTCCTGTGTGTGACGTCACGAGGAACCGCCTCCACCTCTGCCACGTACTGCCATGGCTGCTGGCCATCACTGAATAGATTGTGACCTTCTGAAGCTGTGAGTTCAAATAAACATGTCCTCCCCTAAACTTGCATATGTTGGGTATTGAGTCACAGCAAGGAAAATGTGACTGAGACACTGAATATCAGAGTTCTACCAAATTAGTAATTTCAGATCACTACAGAAATACACCACACTTCTCTGCTTATAGCAGGGTCTATCTCCTACCTTCTCAGTCCTTGCAAGCAGACTCATCCCACGGTTTTACGTACCAGGATAAAATCTATCTATCCAGACCCTTCCTACTTTCATTGTCTGTTTCATGAGACATGAGGCAACAGAAACATAAGAACTGAGACACTAAACCACCTGCAAATGCCAAACTCCTCCAGAGCTGCTCTACCATGGGTCTTGAAGTATTAGACCCAGCAGGAAAGAAAGACAAAAACCAAGAAGATTAATTAACCAAGTAGGTCAAACAAGATATGCTGAAACAGATGCAAGAAATGCTCCAAAAGCTCAAAGGAGATTTAAGCAAAGTAACGAACAGCTCAACAGATGAAATCTTAAGGATTATAATTTTAAAACAAGTGAAGACTTACACAAGGCAATTCAAGAACTGAAGAAACTTTTTGGTACAGTAGTAGAAGGATTGAAATTTTATACACAGTATATTAAAAATGCATAAAATGGCAAAACAGATCAAGCATTTTGAGAATGGACTATCGGATCATTAAGATAAGGATGATAAACTGGGCCAAGGGTCAGTGATGACCAAAAGAAAAAAAAAACGAAAAAAAAAAACATGAGTTACTACACCTATCACTGATGGATATTTCCAAGAGAAACAACCTCAGAATAATGAAAAAGAGGAGAAAATGGAAGAGTCTGCAAAAGATTTAAAGATATGTTCAATAAAATTACAGAAGAAAATATCCCAAACCTAAGAAAATTAATTAACCTCGAGCTACTTCAGGCATACAGACCGCCAAATAACTTTGCCAAAGAAAGAGCCACTTCGGAACACATTATAATCAACATTCTACACATTAAACACAAAGAGAATACTAAAAGTTGCAAGAGCAAAACAGAAAACAATGTACAAAGATAAAACCATAAGGATAACAGAAGATTTGTGAACACAGACCTGAAAGGTCAGAAGATCATAAAATCACATCATTCATGTGTCAGAGAATATAGTGACAATCTAGATGGATTTATCCAGCAAAGCTAACCTTAAAAACCCCTTTCTTTTCAGTTCCCCAATTTTTTGAAATACAATTGTTCAAAAAAGTTCCTTTTAATTTTTGAATTTCTACAGTGTTCATAGTCATTCCATCATTTTCACTTCAAGTTGCGTGTTTTTTCTTTCCTTCTTGTGGTTGTTGTTGCTACATTTTCATCATTCTTGCTTATTTTTTTTCAAAGAACCAGTTTTTCTCTTTGTTGATTGTTTGGGGTGTTGGGGGTTTGGTCTTTGTTCTTTTGGTTTTCATTTCATTAATTTTGGCTCTGACCATTCCAATATTTTTTTTCCTCTAGTACTAACAGATTTAGATTGCTCTTGGTTCCTTCAAACCTTGGGTTGCATCATTATATTCTTTGAGATTACTCTGCTCTTTGAATGTATGCATTTATGGTTAAGGATATTCCTCTTAGAACTGCTTCTGGGGTTACTTGGAGTGCTGCAGCGGCCGCTGGAGGATTACAGCGACCCATCGGGAGCATGTTCAAAAATGATCCTCTGGCAACTACAAGAGAAGTTGCTGAAGAAATCAATGTTGATCCTTTCATGGTCTTGAAGCAAGTTGTAAAGGTAAAAAAAAAAATCTGTTTATGTGGTGCTCAGGATGTGACAAAATCAAAATACTATCATGCAGAAGTATCCTCTTCTCTTAATCCTTGCAACAACAAACACTTTAATTGGATTTTGACACGTGGAAAAAGTGGAAACATACATGACAACAGGCCCAGGTCAGTGGCTTCACCAAGAAGAAGCCCCAAAGGAATTTCCCCAGCCAAACTCCCACCACAAAAAGTCACTGTCAGTGTTCAGTGGTCTGCTGCTGCCCTGATCCACTACGCTTCCTGACCTGAGGAAACCATTACATCAGAGATGCAGGCACAGAGAACAGAAACGATGCACCAAGAAATGCAATGGTGCCATTCTCCAAAAGAAAGTGCCCCCATCTCCTCCTTGACGACTCCCAACTACACATCTAACAATGAGGGCTTCACACGTTGAGAGCACTGCGCTGAAGTCCCTTCTCATCCCAGTGTGCACCTGAACTCTTGCCATCTGATTCCTGCTCTTTTCAAGAGTCTCAATGACTTTTTTTTTTCTTATTGGGATACAGACAATGCTTTCCAAACGGCCAATGAATATCAAGGCACGAAAATCTTTACACTACAAGAATAAAGAAACTTAATTTTTGTTGGTAAAACTTATTCATTGTAATAATTCCTATTACGATCAGCAAGCATGGGGTTGAGCCTGGTTTTTAGGACTTAGAGTTCCTGGTCAGAAGGAGTAATAATAAGGTGAACAGGTTAAAGCTGGCTACAGGGAGGATAATCTAATTCAGAACACATCTATGTTTATGTACAGTGAGATCCAGGAGTCTACAACACCCTTTTGTAATTTTTCTGGCACTGGAATTTATGTAAAAATGGGTCACGTCTTCTAAAAATATTAAACTCAAAATTGCAATGTAATATCGAGGTAAAGAAAAATGTATCAAGATTGTGTAATTAAACACTTATTATTTTCTTTTTCACAGTATAAAAATAATATATCACTGTTTATATCTCCCATGGTATCATTATTAAATTGTCAACCAGACATTAAACCTGTTCCTTCGGGGCACAAATGGGTTTTCCAGTACCAATATCCAGAGAGACACCTGGCAAAGCTGACAAGGTTCCGGACTTGAAAAGGAGGAGTGGTGAGCAATGGAGCTGGTGCCCCTCCTCCGCCCTCGGAGATGAAGCCCTCTCTCTCCTCATCACTCAGCCTGAGGGAGAAGCTGGGGACAGAGGAGACCCCCTCCCTTTCCGTTGTGACCAAGTCTTCCTCTTCCACTAAACCCAACTCTCCCACGAGCATTTGGTCGACTTGACCTTTTCTCTGGAGGATCTTTAGCCATATCTGTTGGAATTTCTTTCTGTAACAGGTTTAAGAGACACAGAGCAGCCCTCTCGGATGAACCCCATAAATCTTCTCAACATAACACCAGCTAAGAAAAAAACTAAAATCCGCATCTGTAAGTAAGACTTTGCACGTTAAACTTGTCATCCCCACAGACAAACACATTGTACATACTTATGATAATATGTCGTGTGCTTATCACCTCAAACACCCAAGCGGCTGAGGCAGGAGGACCCTTAGAACTCTGAAGCTACTGCCATCCTACATACATAACAAGGCAAGTCTTAAGTTACACAAACGCAATGAAAAAAGGCCCAAGGCTAAACAACAACAGCTAACAGGAGGATACAAGGAATAGAAAATTAGTACGAATGATTTCGTCGGCAGGGAACAGGATCTGATACCCACCCTGCCATCCCTGCTCCCAAATGTGGACAAAACCCACCAACACCACTGTGGTTCAGGTGGCTGATAAGAGTCATATGCAGACATCGAACTCACTTATCTTACGCGAGCACAGAGAAATGGTTGGAATGCTTTGGCCGTTTGCAGAAAACTCTTCTGTTAATTGGTTCTTTGTGGTCCCGGGTATCAAGCTCTGCACCTTCACTGTGAAGTAGAACCCCAGCTACTTTTATTTTCATTTTAACTCAGGGTCTTGCTAATTCTTCAAGGTGCTGAGGCTTGGCTTGAACTTACCGCCCCTCCTGCCTCGCTCTCCCGGAGTGCTACCATTTGCAGCCTGTACCAGCAGACGCAGGTTAGCTGAGACCTGTAGTGACTGATACGAACGTTACCTGCAGCAGCTCGGTGAGAAGGACAGGGAATGAAGGACAGGTGTGTGAATCGGGGCAAGGGGACAGCCGGGTCTCACTCAGCTTCCAACAGGGAAAGGCAGACTCTAGTATGGGTTTTAAAAACTATTCCATCCCAGCTCAAGAAAGAAAGTTAAAATAAAGAAGAAAGAGATAAAATGAATTAAGACCCAGATCACAACACTTACGGAACTTAAAATGAAAAACAAAGTGAAACAGGGGAGTAGGGCGGGGAGGGAGGGAGAGGTGGGTCGGGGGAGGGACAAAGGGAGAGCGGGAAAGTCCTTGTCACCTTGACAAGACAGTAGGTGCACAAAATGCTAAACTTCATTGTAAACCTTAAATTCTGCACTTATACATATCAATAAAGTGGGGGAAAATAAAAATAAAACAAATGAAGAGTCCTTTGAGCGAGTGGCAAACAGGACAGCAACAGAGAGAGTGAAGATTTGCCCAGCCACGGTCCCCTATAACCCCATGAGGGTCATCCATGCTGGTAACTCATGAAAAGTACAAAGAAAAGTCACTTACTGTGGAAGGTTAATGTCCTCGCTTGGCTTTATATCAGTCAAACCAGTGAGGTAGTAAAAAGTAAAAAGAGTAAAAAATGCCCCGATCACCACGTCTCCCTCCCGGCGCACGCTCGTGTCCCTTCTGAGGAGACAGTCTGAGTTCTCCGAGCTGCGCACCCAGAGGGCCAGCTGGAGCAGCAGGATGCGAGGGATCACGGGGCACATCTTAGACGTGTCTGCAAAGCCTACCGTGTGGGCAGAGGTGCAACTTCCGGTGAGCACACACACTCTGTGTGCACGGATGTCATTTATGGAGACTGAAGGGGACCCTCGTGTGCCTCTGACCTCTTTCATCCGAGCCTCCTCCATGTCCCTGGGGTGTTTGCTACCTCTTTTTCTTGGGCTCGGCAGCTGAGGTCCAGTTTCTGGCTCAAAACAACAAGCCGGAAAGCAAATTTGAGGATCATCCTGTCCCCCTCCAGGCACCATGATTTCACCCACATCCACCGATGGCCAGGCCCCTGGGCCACCTCCTCTCGGGCGCGTCTCGTCCCAAACCTAAGTCAATAAACTGCTGACACCGGCGGCACTGGGGTGATGCAAACAGATCAGATCAGAGGACTGACTCTCAGGTGTTTGTGAAAGTGCCTGGGAATGACCCATAACGAGCCGAGCACATTCGGGCTCATGTTTCCAATGATCAAAACGGAGCGCCAGTCCCAAACTTCTGGGCATAGGGCAGCAATTCCTGCGTGTCCCCTGCTTCTCTGTGCGCACGGCTCATGTTCTGAACCTCACCACTACCGGGATTTTTTTTTTTCATCGTCAGAAGAAAGAATATTGACCCTGAGTCCCAGAGTTGTTCCAAATTAGGAATTCTAGATCACTGTAGAAACAGACTCCATTTCTTCAAGAGATAGCTGGGATGTCCTGCCTTTCTGTTCAGTCCTTTCAATCAGACACCTCTCTTGTTTTAATATAGCGGAATGAACCCTGTCTACCCACAGCACAGTCTTGAGTTCTTTCGTAATGTGTGCTTTCCTGAAACGCAGAACTGTACAGTGAAATCTTTGTATCATTATTTAATTTTAACAGGCACAACCTTTATTTTGTTTTTACGGCCTGCTGGTATTTACTACCTGCCTAACATCACCTACAAGAGGCTGATCTCATACAGCTATGTGTTTTTCTGGGCCTGTTTTATTTAGTAGGACATATATTCGTGTCCTCTTGGAGCGTGGTGAGAGTTACATGTTGGTATTAGAGAAAACGCAAGACTTTCTTTTCCTGTGCACACACATTTAAGATGATTTTGCAGCTCACTTTTGCCAAATCTATTTCAGCTTCTTCAACTGAAACAAGGGCAGAGAGGTGGTTGACGATGTCGCTATGGTTTGGAACTGCAACGTCTCCACAAAACCTTATGTATTTCGATGCTGTGGGCAACCTGTGGAATCAACTGTGTGCTGAGGGGGTGGGTGGGGCCTGGCTGGAAGGGGTGGCTAATTTGGGATTGACATGGAGGGATTGGGTCAATCTGTTGTGATTAGGAAACACATAGGGCAGAGGTTTCAGGCAACTGTGTGTGATTGCCTATGGGTCAGCGAATGATAAGACAACATAAGCCATGGGTAGGGTTGGCCCAACTGGCGACATGAACACACACAAAAAAAACAGGGAATAAGGAGCATTGTTACAGCTGCTTCCTGTGACAGCTTGGGCCTGGGCCTCAGTCTCCGGACGTCCCCTCCCTCCCCTCACTGGGCTTTCTGCCCCCTCTGCCCTGGGAGCGCTTCTCTGACTAGACCTCTGCCATGTGCTTCCCCCATTCCATGCCCCCCACGAATGGACTGTGTGAGATTTTCTGAAACTGAATTTTAGATTTTTTCCTCTTTTAAGCTGTGGCTTTTGAGGAATCTGTCAGAGCAACAAGTAAGTAGCGAGGACAAATGGCTTCACCTGAGTCCCTGTCTCGGTTCTGAGACAGCGTTGGGCTTGTCCCTCGCGTCTCTGTCTCCGCGCTGCGTCCCATGTTTCTGTCCCAGTGTTCCGCCAGCGCTCATGCGGGGGTGCTGAACGTTTCCCACCTGCCTTTCAAAGCTTTATTCCTTTACTGGTGGCCAGTGCCCCTCTTCCTACCCCATATTGGGGCCTTGTTAGGGCATTATTGTATAGATTTCATAAGAGGGTCATCTATCTATAATCAGTCGTTTGTGTTTGGTCTATTCCATTAAGCATTACTGATTCAAGGTGGCCCACTTTTTCATTAAAAATCTCTTCCTTTATGACTGCATAGTATTCCATTTTGTGTAGGAACCAGGTCTCCTCTAACCACTCCTGTACGGATGGACAGGTAAGTTGTTTCCAGGATTTGGGTGTGATGAATCGCGCTGCAATAAAAGTGGATATGCATGTGTCTTTTTGGTATGTTGACTTTCCTCGTGAACGTGCCCAGTAGAGCAGTATCTGGATCAAATGGAATTTCTGTACTCAGCTTTCTAAGGACTCTCCAGTCTGCTTCCCGTAATGGTTGCTCCAGATTGTGCTCCTACCAGCAGTGGAGTAGAGTGCCTTTTTTCCCACAGCCTCACCAAATTTATTTTTGAGTTCTTGATGTAGCCCATTCTGACTGGGGTGAATTGAAACCTGAATGTTATTTTTTATTTGCATTGCTCTGATAATCAGTGATGGAGAACATTTTTTCAGATTTTAATTTAATTTTGATGGAAAGAGGCTCAAGAGGCTTAATATCTTCGTGTCCTTCAATTTTGTGCTGGATACGTGTCAGGGCAATGAGAAATGTAAGTGATGCATTCGTTCATCTTCTATGCCACTAAGACATTCCGCTCAATGCTTCACTTAAGAAATAATTTTTACTGCATATACACACAGAGATTAAGAAAATGACTAATTCTACTGGACAATTCACTTAGAATTGGTGCAAAATACTCAACTTACAACATTCTAATTAGGACTCAAAATAATACCCCAAAACGTAATGAAGATGATTGCGCGTGATGCACTGTGCCCAATTAAATGTTTTCCAATAATAGTGACTAACCATTATTAGAAAAATATCTGAATATTTAGGAAAAAGAAAAATACGATAACTTTAATGGAAACCAAGAAATTTTTTTTACCATCATCTTAATAAAATTCTAAGTAATTGACAAGTGCCACAATGTATTTTAATCCAGGAAGAAGTATGGATTCCGAAAGCAATAGTTGCTATTATTCCACAAATATTTGGTGGCAAACATGCGCAGCTTTCCACAGAAAATAAACACAACGGGAAGAAGCTGTGGTCAGGTGTGAATGAGGAATGGGAGCAGACTCAGCTGACAGGAGTATTGGAAGCAAGATTGCAGGCCAAGAGTGACAACGGAGGTAACGTTTCCCCCTCGCAAAGCAGGAAGTGCTGGAAAATATGGCAGAGGAAATGGTTTTCTTTCCATTTTTTCAACACTGAGAATTTTATCCAAGGCCTTGACATCAATCCGTGTCCCCAGTCCACTATTCCTTCTTTATTTTGAGTCAGGGTCTTGTATCTTACGAAGTTCCACAGGCTGGGCTAGAAATTGTGATCACGTTCCCTCAACTACCCAGAGCTGGAACAGTGTACCTGCACCACCCAGCTGGCTAAAACTGCTTTCTTTTATAGCATCAAAAATCCTGAACATTTTTCTGAAATAAATGGAAAATATTTAGTATATGTATATTATTTACACATATATAAATGTACAACATAAGGAATGTATGTATATACAACAAGGGCAAAGTATGTATTTAGGCAAATATATTCATGCCTCACTGAAATAAAATATGGCGAGATGGTTGAACAGGATGAACAGAGGGAGATTCCAGCCCACGAGCTGGAGAACTCACCCAGGGCAATACACACAGCACGTTGTTGTCCTAAGGTCAAAGGCATTTTTTGTGATTTATGGAAAGAAAAATACTTTAAAATTTTGGAGGCAATTTTGAGTTGCTGAAATCTGTTTGCCAATGTCTCCTGGAGGGTTTTGGCAACTGTGTTCGCCAAGGAGACTGCCCCACAGTTTTCTTTCTCTGTTAAATCTATCTCAGTATGGTTTCAGGGTAATTCCAGATCATGGAAAAGAGTCTGACAGTGTTCCTTCCCTTTCGATTTAATGGAGCAGTTTGAGAAGTACCGGTAACAGCGCTTCTCTGAAGTCCTGGCAGAATTCTGAGTGAATCTCTCTGGTCCTGAAGTTTTCTTTGTAAGTAGAGACCTTACTATTGCCTCGGTTTCAATAGCTGCTATTATTTTACGCAGGATTTTTGTATTTACTTCATTCGATTTTGGTACCTTAAATGTGTAGAAGTTCGTCCACTTCTTGCAAATTCTACAAATTATTGCTTTAAAAAATGAGTCCATACAATTCCTTGGATTTTGACAGTGTCTGCTGTGATCCCCTTTTTCATTTCTACTTGCAATGATATAGGTTTATTCTTTATTTATTTTGCTTACAGTAGCTAGTATTTTATCTATCTTATTTGTTCTTTTGAAGAATCGATTATTTGATCTTTTGGTCTTTTAAATTTTTGTATTTCCATTTTTCCCCATTTTCATAGGTAGGTATATGTGACACACAATGGTTACATTGAACTTGAGAGTTTTGTGCACATAGATTTTTAGTTTCAAAATCATCACTTACTGCTCTTAGGTTTATAAAAACTTTTCTTCTACTACTTTAGGATGTAGATTATTACTGCTTCTCTGGGACTCAGAGACACATCGTTCAATTACCAAAGTAACTATTGACCAATACAATGTCATCTTAAATCCAGAGGTGCTTCTTGTGATTAACGACAAGAGAATACTTTAACGTTTTTATCATTTTATTTTAAGTATGTTTTCTTTACTTGAGGCAATGTCTCAGTATATTTTCAGACTGTGCCTGAGCTCACCATGTGCCTTGCGCTGGCCTCAAATCACTGCAATTCCCGTGGCTCAGTCCCCCAAGACCAGCTAGCACAGGAGTGACCCGCCACACCTGCTAACATGTTGCTGAATACATACGGAGAAGCATTTCTCCAAAGGTAGCCTCACGCATGCTGCAGACGGGAAATGTGAGAAGAGAAATACACAGCAGTTAGAAAAACACGATTTAATCATCATGTGAAAGCAAGGAACTTCACATGGAAAAAATACAAAATATCCTCAGTGCTTTAAAAAGCATTCTGGTATG
>PVKB01005658.1:0-88807 GCA_004027205.1 Ctenodactylus gundi | reverse complement strand
GAAAAGATGGGTAACAAATTACCTCCTTCATCTCAGAGAGAGAGCTTACACCTGAAACATACAAGGAGCTGAAGAAAAGTCAACCCCTCAAACTCAACCCAACTAAAAAATGAGCAATTAAAATGAATAGACAGCTCTCAGGAGAAGTACCAATGGCCAGAGGATCAATGAAAAGATGTTCCACATCCTTAGCTATTAGAAGAGTGCAAATCAAAACAGCACTAAGATGTCACCTTACCCCAGTGAGAACGGCTGATATCAAGAACTCAAAATTTAATAGATGCTGGTGAGGGTGTAAAGATAACAGAAAGACTTGTATATTGCTGTGTGGGACTGTAAACAGATACAACTAGTGTGGAAAGCAGGACAGAGGTTTTTCAAAAAATGGAAACGGATATCCCATTTGACCCAGCAACACCTCAAGGTATATTTCTAAAAGATTTTCAAAGCACTATATAACAGCAGAGATACATGCATATGCATATTTATAGCAGCACAACTAGCACATCTAAATCTAACCAAGTCATAGAGGATGCCAATATATCCATCCATCGATTGATTAAAAAGATTATATATATATATGTCAATTTATGCATAATAAACGTATAAACAATATGTAATAATATGTTATAATGTATGATATGTAATAACTACACACATATACATTTTATAATACATAACATACATACAATTGTATACTATATGTATAATTGTGTGTATACACACACACACACACACACACAAACACATACAAGTATTTCTCTCTGTAAAGACAGATAGATATGAATCATTTGTTGGTAATAGACACAACTTGAAACCATTATGCTTAGCGAAGTGAATTCGATTATTTCATGTATTTTCTAATATAATAAACCCAACATATACAAAAAGAGAGTAAAATGGGGATATTTGCCAGTCAGGTGGGAGCGTGAGAAAGCAGGTGGGAAAGAAAATGTGATGTTGTTGGAAACATACGAGCACAAAAGCCTCAAGTTCAAAGTAACCATTATGTATGGCACGTGTTCACTAATGAGGACATGTGAACAATCCCAGAAGGAAACGCTGTTTCGACAGGGAACATTGTGTTCATTATGAAGTGCCACGTAACTCAGGAAGGTAGTGCATTCTTCACCAATAGGATGTCGGTTTTTGAAGATCCGACATTGACAAACTCGTGTGAAATCGAATCTTGAGCTTACACACAAATTCAGCATTCGTCATTTTATATCAACGTACCTAATTTTGTTGAACAACTTTCAGATAGTGTGATTATAACTTCATGTAAATTATTCCACATGCTCTTAGAGCAACGCTGTAAGGAGCATATTATCTCAGGTTTCCAGAAGAGGAAATTGACATCAAAGAGATTAAAAATTTTCCTGGGGCCACACAGTAAGTGAGGAACTGGCAATAAAGCATTAACTTACTTGACTTCAAATCTGTCTTCTTTCCACTGATTTACGTGCTTGCCCGATTCAGACAATTTATGATGAAAAACATGAATTAAGTGACATTCTAAAAATAAAATGGAGTTAGCTAGTTTATATATCTTTTAAATTATTTTTGTTATTTATTTTATATTGTTATTTGTTATAAAATATATGTATTGTATCTTTCTATTCAAAAATTATGACATATGACAAAATATGTTTACTCAAGCAAATAAAACTATAAATTTATATAGCAGTTATTCTTAGACATCATTATAGATTATAATATTGTGATTTTAAGAAGTCAGATGCTCAGAACTCTATAGACTATTTTGATTTGTTTTTTTAGAAGTACACGTAAGAAGTGTGTTTGCGCGTGTGTGTGTGTGTGTGTGTGTGTGTGTGTGTGTGTGTGTGTGTGAATTTGCCAGGCTTGAGAAACATGAACCATTGCACAGTGCAAATATGCACAGTATATGATGTGAAAAGAACCTTCATGAATCTACTTAATCTGCTCTATTTCAAGAATTGATTTACCAAAAATGCTAATGAGTTGACCATTTATCAATCAGCATAAATGTAAACAGTACTTGTTGAGTCTCCCTGTGGTCTGCAGGTCAAACACAGTAGACAAAGACACTTGCCAGCAACTTCACCACGTAGGCAGGTGAATGCAATAGCTCATTTCTCATAAGTGAATAATCCACTGTGATTCCCAGTAGCTCCTCGGGGCCTCAGACAAAAAACCAAGTGATTCTAATTTCTCTCTTTTTTTCTTTTTTTTCATTTTATGTTATTTTCCCACTATTTTTATTAATATACAGATGTAATACATAGTATTTACAATGAATTTGGGTGTTTCATACATCCATGTATCACATCGACTTCACAATCCCTTCCCATCTTTTGTGGCTCACTTGATCACTGTGACAGGACAGGAAATCACACAGAGCATCAGGTCCATGATACATCAGAACTCATGTGTACCATTCACAGTCTGTTTGTGAGACTTATCCATGAATTCTGACAAAACTACACAGAAATTGGGTAATGAAGTAAAACCCATGGAAAGTGTGGTTGATGGTGTGGTTTCTACCACAAGAACTGAACTAAAATAGCACTTTTATCTACATTTAGATAGATAGACAGACTAAATACATCGATCCATAGAAAAACAAACTTTGACATATACCTATGAAAACAAAAGCTTTATTTGGAGAATCTGTCATTAAGATTTACCACTTCTAAAGATTTTCTGGTGTTATGTTAAGTGAATATATGTTATATTTTTATTAAGTGTTAAATATGAAAAACTCCAGGTCATGTCAAGAAAACACACCATCTTAAACACCAAGAGTAAGCATTTTACTTTTTTTTTTGCCAGTGTAGATTCTTAAATGAATTTTTTTTATTGGCTGTTAGCATTTTTCTAGTACAGTTGGGTATATGTTCAAGATTGATGCATAATAAAGATTATTCTCTGTTCAAAATCTTACTTTACATTTATTTCTTATGCTATTTATTTCTTGATATTCTATATATATTCTAATTCTCTACCCATTTGATTATCAGGAAATTAGTCAATGAATATCAGCCTTCAAAAATGTAAAGCTGAACCAGTGAAGGCTCCTCTCCTCAATGGCTAGCAATCAATTATAGAAGAAAATGTATGTAACACGGGAATGTGAGAATGTAAGGGCAACATATAGCAGCATGGAATCCGAGGTGGGAGCATCTGGCATCTGATAGGAGAAATTCCTAAATGAAAGTCAGGATGGCATTTAAAGTGATCTTTAAAGGATGATGGAACAGTTGTAGTTGGAAGTGTGAGCTCAGAGAATGACTAAAGTAGTTGTAATGTATGTACTTATATCAATACTTAGAGAAGTCTAGACTGTTGCTGATAGTGGGTGACACAAGTTAGGTCAACTAAATCTGTGTAGACAAAAATGTGAAAGTACTTTGTCAGGGAAAGTCTGAACTTTGCTCTGAAGATACCATCCTAGTCTACATAAGCAATCAATCAAAGATGCTGGGTTATAATTAATAGAGTTGTGGCAGGGTTTTAGGAAGCTATTTAAATATGGAAAAGAAATTCAAGATAACAAGATTAAGAGGTCGTTGGAGCATATTGTGAGAAACGGTGACAGAACAGACTAACTAAAGTAAATGAAGAAAAAAGGAAAACAGAATACTGGTATCTGTGGGTAGGAACCTTAAGTGTTTACCCCGAAGGAAAGGAGGAACGGGGAAAAAAAGGAACGAAGGTTTAAATGTGGGAGGTTGTGGGCTATAGGTGACCTTATCTAAGACCAAAAAAAAACTGGAAGCCCAGAAAAGGAAATTGTACATGAATATAGAAAACTTGTAATAAATTTTTATATTTCATAATACAGGTTTAAGAAAGAGAACTTCTTAAATGTATCAATCTGAAATTCCCTTAATCTGATTAGCTTTCCTTAGCGCATCTTTCTTGAGCAGAAGACAGTGAGCACTCAGCATATGGGAAGTTAGATTTCACCTGCACCAAAGTTTCTTCTAATCTCCTATGTGCTTTAACTGATTTTCGTGTCCAAAGACTTAACTGAATCTGACCAAACTGATCCCCACTTGAGCAGCCTGCCTTTCTGACAGCTCCACTGTTCCTGAGCACATTTTCTTCTGAAGCTGTGCTTTTCTCAAGCTTCCTGGTTCGTACCATCATATCGCCTTGCTATTTATTTCTACCTCTTCTCTATGTCTTTCTGGATTCATCTGGTCCTGAATATCTCTTCCGTCCTTCGCCTTGGAGTACCTTTCATTCAGAAATAGGAACTTTGACTCCCTCTTAGCTAAAATAATAAAGAAACATCAAATAGTACATGCACACACAAACACATGTACACACCCACCCACACACCACTATAGCCCAGACTATCTTTAAAAACACAGAGCAATCCACCTGCCTTAGTTTCTCAAATGCTAGCATTACAGGCATATGCCACTGTGCGTGCTCAGCTTATGTGGTGCTGAGGAATTCAACTCAAGGACTTGTGCTTGCTAGACAGGGTCTCTAACTGATGAGCTAAGCCCTGAGTCTGTGAGATATGATATACGACAAGCAACCACTGGAGGACAAATGTAAGATGGACACTGTCACTCTGGTAAGTCTATAAGGCCAATTCTCTTCCTTAATATATGCCAAGTCCACCTGAAATCATTTTATACAGAGCCTGGAACTAAGAGAAAATATTTTTCTCTTATTTATTTATTTTTTAGCCAGGATATATAGCCTTATACTTTCCTACAACAGTCATTGTGTGCTGCCTACTTTTATATAACTTGAGCATAGAATGACCACTTTTACCTTTTCAGTCCTGCTGCCTTACGCCTACTCCTCAAACAAATTTTCAGTGGAAGGATCATAAGTCTGACTAATATCAATGAAGTACATAAATCATCTTAGCTTAAAATTCAGACTATTCTCTCATGTACTTGTTTTTGTGAAGAATTGTAAAACTAACTGAGTTATTTCAAAGACAGCAATGCTGTCTGTACAGCGCATGAAATTCCCAGAGGATGGGATTTAGGTTTCTTTGAATGACAGTCAACACTGTACAAATTTAGTTTGAAGAAGTATAGGTCAGAGATCTTGTATGTGAGTGACACTGGCAGCATAAAGAAATAATCAGGGAATAAGGTTTTTTTGAACTTTGCCAGTCAATTTTTAAAAGTCAGAAATTTTATAAGGAAACCTAAAGGAATAGTTTGTCAAATGCAGTTATAGTCTAGAAAGTAGAAACAATATTTAAAAAAAGAAGGCAGAAAATGAAAGACACAAGCTTAGCTTCAGCTCAGAATTAACAGGAAACAAGATGTTTTGTGCTTTTACTCTTTATTTTGAAATCATTTTAGATTTAGAGAAGAGATATAAGTATGGCACGGTTTCCAAGTGCCCTAACATCAGCTGTTCTTCAGATTAAATTTTCATATAATTGGGCTTGTTTTCAAAACGAATACGTCAACACTAATCCAATATTCTTAGTAAAGACATCACATTCATATTATAAAAGTTTTCAGCCAAACATCTTTTTATCTATGAGTTGAGACAAGATATCATTCCCCTGGTTCATTGACGAACCACATCACAGTCTCTCTCAGTCTCTGATAATTTAGTAACCTTTCCTTATGTTTTCATTATTTTTGTTTCTGGTTTAGACCCTTGGAGTTGCAACTGACATTCAGCAATATAGTGGCAAGTCTCTGAGTTGGGTTTATGCAATGCTTTCTCATAATTACACCGGGGGTTTGTAGTCTGGTGACGCACACTGTCTAGATGCCATTTCCAGGCTTCTCCATGATCACATCATTATTTTTCCCTTTTCATTTTCTATAGTATCCTGTTAGTAGCTTCAGCCACCAGTGCTGGAAAGAGAAAACAAACACAAACTCCTGCAGTGAAGAATAACAAATAATTTGTGCAGGCATTCCAAAATCATCATAATAATTAACAAATGCTTTGAGCATGTTGACTTAAGACCGTAGAAATTGTTTATATATTTAATTTTTATTCACGGATTTTACCGTTCATCAATAGTTTAGCCCAAACACGACCACTTGTTTTTCTTTTCTGTCACCAGAGGATTTCACAGGCCTATTTTGTGTTTTCTTTCCGAGGTACAGATTTGAATATTTCTCCAAGACCTCCTGTATGTTTATTGGGCAAACAAGATGTGTATGGTATTAGCTGTGCTCCTTTCCACAGAATAATTATTGTTTCTAGGCCACTTTAGAACACAAAGGTAGGGCATATGCAAAACATTTGTAGGAACCCATGTATATGATTATTGGATGGTCTATCTATTACCTATTTATCATCTTTATAGCTGTCCAACTGAATGCATTTCAACATCATAGGGTTCATCATAGGGTTCACTCCAGCTTTAATTCTCTTTATTTACAACTTCTATCTCTTACAATAAAAATCTCATTCATCTTCTCTACAACTTATTTATCTGTTATACTTAATATACAGTTTCAGAATTAGCAACTAGAGCCAAATATCAAAGGACAGCTTTATTTTTTGTACTTAACAGTTTATTATTTATAACCAAGTCATGAGTTCTTAAAGTTAATTATGTCAGCTTCTTTTTACCTCACCATATCCTGTTGTGAAATTATGTCGCTCATATTTAATATATTAATTCTCCACAGCGAGTCATCAAACACAAGATTCCTGCTGTCCTGGTTGAATTTTTAATAATTTACATGGAGTACGTCTTTCTTTATAGAGTTTAGTTTTCTTGTTTTGAAAATGTGTAGTGTCATGCTTCTGCTGTTATATATTACCACACAAAATCTTTATAGACCTAAAAATCCTTTTGCATGTCTGCTTTGCACACATCGAATGAATTCATCTAGTAATAAAAAATTAGGAATTAATTTGAAGTGAATGTCAGAAATTCTTAGTAGTATAGAAATATGTCAATAAAGATTTATTAAACTTCCTGAATTGAAGTCAGGTATAATTTAATATACTCTAGGAATAAAGATTACAATGTAGATTCTAAGTCAAGGTAGGTTTGACATTTTAATAAACACCTTTGTGTCTTTTTGAAAATGATTTGCAAACCTAGAGTTTTGATGTGGTGTTTTCCAGGTACTAAATTTATCCAATATGGATCAGGCTACCTTATAACAATACTACATGCTTTTTAGAGGTACAATGTGTAAGTTTCAATGATGTCTTACTGATTGAAATAATGTTACTAGCAATGGTCATTTGGTCCTTAATTTTCAGTTACCAAGCAGTGTTAAAAGATGTGTACCATTATCATTTTTATTATTTATAAGAATTAGTACTGCTCAAAATGATTGGCTAAAAGTGTCACTGGTGAGTCTAACTTTGATACCACGCTGTTTCTACTAACCACTTCCTTACAAGAAGTAATATTCTCTCATTCATTTGATCAATTCAGCAATTTTATTTTTAGATAAGACAGTAACTCTGACCTCCAGTCTATAAAAAAGTGAGCTAGTAAATACAAAGATGAAGCTTAAGTCAACCCCACGAACGCTCTGTCGGGCTCAGACCTTTCTGCCCCAAAATGTAAAGGGCACATTGTTCCCAGCACTGCTTCGCAATCTTTGTTTCCAAATTCTGGGGTTTAGTTTTCCAAATAGATCATTCTTGAATAAGATGTATGAAATTTTAAGCAACAGTATGTCCTTATCAATCATGTAATATTGAACCCTTAAAATAAAATTAAATTCATAGATAATAAACGGCCAGAGTGGGCAGCATGAGAAGCCAGGTTTTGCGTGAGTTTTCTCCAGGTATTTTTTGAGTACTATTTCCCAGGTTAGTTAATAATGTTCCTTAAAATACAAGTAGTGTTTTCTAATATGGGAGAATTGTATGAATATCAAATATGATAATAAATGCGATTTAGAGTAGTTGAACCTACTTCAATTCCAATTTAAGTTCGATTTAAATCCTTTCCCCTCTTATTAAAGATGCATGTCTACTTTTCAGCCATAAAAGGCAGATGTGAAACATAAATGGTAGATAAAATCTATTGCAAAATTAGGTCTACTATTCTAGGCAATCAATTACTTGCGCTTAGAACCCAAGCTTTTTTTTTGTATTAAGTAGAAGATTACAGTACATACAGTAATAATGGTATTATTGTATCACATATATTTCAGAGTTTTTTTCCTTATTATTTCTGGTCAATTTTAAATTTTAGCCAGAATAAATAAAATAACTGAGTTTTCTACAAAAATTGCCAGTATACATTTATCTGTCGGACTGTACTGCAACATGAACTTAGGTGCAAATCTATCCTACCAATTAAATGAGCTTATATGAAAATTGTAAAGTCTTTTATTTTCCATTCTTCAATTATTTTGACAGTCAGATTCTTTTGTGATAGAAGAAATTATTGCTCTGTTTTGGTTCCAATTCCTAACACCAGCACTGGATTGTGATCTAAGTTAATTTCTAAGAACATCTTGTAAAGAACAACTTTCAAACTCCTCAGGGTGTACTTCAAAAAGGTACCTTCCTCTGTGAATTAAGTTTGTTTGCTTCTGGATTATTTTTCTTTTTTCTCAAGCTTATGTCCAGTAACTCCCATCCTTCTCACCCCTTTTGCTGACAAAATCCTTCCTTGATGTGCATAGCTAGAAACTTTCCTATTAACCTCAATGAACCTTGATATCTATGGTTAAGAATTATGAGTCAATTTGAAATATTAAAAGGCCTGGAGCAGAAAAAAAGGCTGCGTTTGTTAGCAAAGGAGTGAATACCTATATATCTAGCGTGCAAAGGAATAGCAAAGAAAACCGTTAAGAGAGGTGACTGTGCAAAGCTGGCACTAATCTGATGTCCCGTATGCTGCTGTTCACATAAAGTGAAAATCCAGAGTTAAAACTTCCTTTAAATTTAGGAATAGGTTAAAGAGTTCTTTTTAAGGATCCATTTTAATTTTGGTACAAAAAATGAATTTGAAAGCTTTCAGAGTAAACATGAGGCACAGATTTTTGAGTCCTCCACACACAAAAAAAAAATGATGTGGACGCAATGGCACATAGATCAGAATGGGGGAGAGAAAGATGAAGGAAATTGTAAATGTTAGAAAAATTATGACCTGGAGTGCGAATGACTAGTATTGAAATAACCATGGAGAAGAAAAAGGATTGAGAAATTGATGGTGATTTTTTTTTAGATTCTGGTTGATATAACTAGATGGAAGTCCATGCCATTGTCTTTTATGTGGTTCATTGGAGACCCAAGATTTAGGTGAGCATTAGCAGGCCGGCTTCAATGTGTTCGATTAGATTTGTCTTTGAAAAAAGCCAAAGAAAAGAGGGCCTGAAAAATTTAACATTCTGTTTTGCAAGGCAAGGCAGTGGAGATTACTGGTAAAATACTACAAGCATGAACACAAAAATATGAAATGATAGTTTCATTTTATGAGGTTTTAAAATATTAATCTTGACCGGAGAAGGCACATTAAAATGAATTCTTATAATCTCAAAATTCTATATGTAGATTCTCTTGTAGTTATGTCAATGTGAAATAAATAATTAAATCAAAATAATTAAGTAGTTCACTATTCATGAACTCTGTGAGGTATAATTTTGACTTTTTGCTTAGAAAATGATGCACGTTTATATATGAGTATTAGTCCAAGAGAATTTGTGTCTTGAGGAAACAACTCCACGAAAATCAAATGTGCCCCTAAATGACATAAAATCAATAGACAGTGACTTTAGGGATAGGCACAAGGTGGCATTAGTCTCTTTGGATTAATAGCTACTTAGCTAGAATATGGGTTATGTAACTATCTGTTTATACAATAATGAAACTGCCTGCCGTAAAATTCCAAACTGCATCATAGTACAAAACATCTCATGATCATTCTAAGGTCAAAATTTGAAGAAGAAAAAAACCTGAAAGGAATAAAAGTAAAAAATAAGTTAAACTTTAAAGGCATCCAGTGATAATCTCCATTAGTTTTTTTTTTCCACATTTGGCTTTTTTTTCTTTTTTTACATTTTTCGTTCCCTCAGCAGAGCAATAAAGTATCTCAGCCTCCTCTTGCCTTAATAAGATGTATACATCAAAACCCACACTGCCAGTAATATATCTCACCATCCGGGATGTAATGTTTTAATCATAATGAATACTAGAATGAGGGTGGATATCATCTTACATATGATGTGGTGACTCATTAATTCTCATGTACCCATACTTTGTATAAATCAAGGCGAATAGCCACAAACTACTTAAAATATTGGAAAGGTTTAAGAAAATTTACTGCAACTTTCTTGGACTAATGAATTTTTAATTCATGCGAATTTTAATAGAAGGGACAGAGAAGGGGCATTTCAAACTTTACTTTGAGATACACTGGATTTCAGTTAATTCGCTGCACTGCTGAAGCAGCAAAGAGCTGGGTTTCTGAGTACTAGAAGTCATGTCTGGTTGCGCTGTGCTATATACATCATATTTGACTTCTGCTGTATTGTGCAGTATGATTTAAAAAAAGAATTGAGAGCTGGCATAATACAGTTGCAACTCTATACACAATGGCTGTGTTGATGTCATTTAATAATGAAGTGCTGCGTTTTCCTCGATAGCATCATGATTTGTGTCAAATTTGGTTTTGCTCTGTGCTAAAATACCTTTGAGTAGAAATAAAGGAATAAAATAATTGAATATTTTAGTACACTAAATGTAAAGACAAGATATTTTTCTTCAGAGATTAACACTCAATTGGTTATTTTGAACAACTATTGCATGACTAAGCAAAAGGTTTAACATGTTCATGGTTAGAGTATTTTGCCCAGAATTATTGTGAACTTCAAATGTTGGTGGCTGAGCCTTGGACACATTGATTAAAATAAATTTTGTTGTCATTTTGTGAAATAGTTTGGAAATAAAAACATTTTTGTGTCAGTGTGTACGCTCTCAGGATGTCTAACCTACCCTGATTTTTTACGTTACAATAAAAAAACTTAGTACTTATATGCATTAGCTGTATTGTACAGTTAATTGATATGTAGTTCAGAATGGATTTTATTTACTCAAAAAAGAGGGGTGGGGACAAATAAATCCTAAAGGGACACCAATTGGACACACCTGGTTAAAATGTGATACTGGACAGGTTCTTGGTTCTACCTGTGTGGCACTGTGTGAATCTACTTATTTTATAGATATGATGGAGGAAATAGATAATATCTCACTTATGTGGAAAAAGTAAAATAGTTGAACTCAAAAATAGAACGGTGATTACCAGGGCCTGGAAAGCTGGTTAAAGCCTACAAAATTTCAGTTGAGTAAGAAATGGTTAGCAATGATATATTATATTGTTCAAAACTATTTACAGTAGATTTTAAGTGTTATCACCATAAAAGCCATGAAAACTGTGTGAGCTAATATCTATGTTAGTTAGATTAAGCTATTCTACATGTATACACATTACAAAATAACATATGATAAAAATAAACATAATGCTAGTATTTGCAAATTTAAAATAAGTACAAATTAGCATTTATCAAATACTAATTAAATATGTATTAAGAATAAGACAAGAGATTTTAGGTTCATTTCTTTATTATTGACAATACATTTTTCTTTTATTATATTAATATTATAAAGTCATTATTACTCCATAATAAAACATATTGATTAAACATTATGTTCATTCCACCAATTTAGGCAATGTAGTTATTTGAAAAGTACAAAAAAAGTCGACCTGTCCAGATAGAACTCAGGTTGTTATGAATATATGTATGTGTGTGCGTGTGTGTGTGTGTGTGTGTGTGCATAAGTCACAAGTATAAACACATCTCTGTTCTTCATTGTGATTTAAGTGATAGATAAGCCAAACCATCAGGCCAATTTCTTATATGCCCACTATGTATAATAAATTTAACCCAGTCTCCTTATTCCTCTGAAATATTACCGCATGTACGTCTCCCTCGATATCCCCATCCTTGTTAATTTTTAATATTCTCATAAATCTACATAGTTTTCATCAAACTTTGTGATCCTGGATTGATTACGCTTGGAATATCTCTCTTTCCCACAGTAGCTCTGAGTTAAGATACACATTTTACTGAAATCACTTTCTCACCCAGAAGATATCTGTCTCCTCCTTTCTCTCTGAATTGCTAAAACTCTTCTTTTGTAATGTACGGTGGGTGTCATCCCACAAAGCCTAAATTATGGTTATTTATGTACCTAGGCTCAAAGGCAATTAACGTGGAGAGGAGTGAATATTTGATCCTGTCTAATGCAAACCCTTCGCTTGGCAGATGTAGAAACTTATACCCCAGAGGTGAAGTGACTTTGAAATAGACGATTAGAAATTCCCCTTGTCTTAAACATCCACATTAAGATTAAATCCTCTAAACTCAAGACAAGTTTATCGATGGTTGTTGACATCGATTAGAGACGAAGGGCCTCATCAATGCTCAACTTTTCTCCCTATCACAAAGCCACACCCTCTTGGTCCCACATGTTCTCATCTTCACTCAATAATTGCATTCCTTTGAAGTGCACTGTATTTTTGATGATATGACTTAAAGAAAAGAGTTTTCAGTTCCTTTGAAAAACAGAAAATTTTTAGGTTTTCCTCACTGTTGAATGAATACATATATACTATTAGTATGGTAATATTATAAAATCCAAAAAGCATGACTTTTAGGTCTGCTGTGTGGGAGTGAACATGTGTGTGTCTGTGACTGTGTGTGTCTACAACTGTTTGTATTTTTTTTAAATAATAGGATCTTTTAGGTGATACCAATATGGCATTTCTTTTAAATAATCTAGTCATCTATAATGTAAAATCTGAATCCTTGTTTGATTCATGTATTTTCACTCTTATGTTTAAAGCATGTTACATTGGTTTAAATTTCTACTCCAAGAACACCTTAAAATATATTAATGAGACATGAATTAACATATATTTTACTTACTTTATTTTGAGTGTGATAGTTTAATTATATTCCTGTTAAATAGTACAAAATCCTAAATATTGTACTATTAATGGGATTACATGAGATGTTTTAACGTATGTGTGTGTGTGTGTGTGTGTATATATATATATATATATATATATATATATATATATACAAATACATATATATAGTATAATATGGAAATTCGGTTAAACTTGTCTTCTCCTACATTTATAATTTCTTCATGTTGTGATAACTTCTGTGATAACGTGCTTGCTACATATTCAAAAAACCCTGCACTCACATCTCCAGGTACCATAATTTTTTTCAGTATTTTTTCTAGTCTTTGAAAAGGACAGTACCTATAGTCACTTTAGTGTATAATAGCATACTAAAGTTTCTTATGCCAATTTACCTCATTAAGGAACTGAAGAGAAATAGATCCTTCAAAATCAAAGATCCGATTAAAAAAGATCAGTTGAAATAAATGGGCAGTTCTCAGATGAAGAAGTTTAAATGGCCAGAAATTGTTGAAAAGATGTTTACTATCTTTGGCCATCAGAGAAATGCAAAACAAAATAATACAAAGATATCATCTGGTTTCTATTGCATAAATATTTTACATAGTTTGTAAAACATGTGTAGGCTATAGGCTACTAATGTATCGGTTTTATTGTAAAAGGAATTATTCTCTTAATCTCCATTTCTCATAAGTCTCTATTCATTTATAACAGTACTTGTGATATTTGTATATTCAGCTTATATTCTACAACTTTTCAGAACTTCTTCTGAATTCTAGTAGTCTTTTCTTGAAAGAATCTTGAGGGTTTTCCGTATAAGGGGTTATGTCACCCAAAAACAGTGGTGATTGGCCCTCCTTTCAGTTTGGAATCCCTTTATTACATTAATTGCTTGAGTCCTCTGGTTATGATTTACAGTAGTATGTGGAATAACACGGTGATTGAAGGCATACTTGTTGTTTTTTCCCTGATATTAGAGAAATAACTCTCAACAACTCTTTATTTACCATAATGCTATTGTTTGGCTTCTTGCAAATGACAAAGAGTTGCTATCATGGGGCATACTCTTTTTGTAGGTACTTTTTATGTTGGAGGGATATTTTATTTTATCAGGTGACTTTTCCTTATGTATTGAGATGATCATGCTTTCTGTCTGGTGTATTGACATGGCATGACATGTTTATTGATTTTAGGGTATCCATCCTTTCTTCTCTGGTATGAATTCCACTTGATCAAGGTAAATAGTCTTTTTTTTTAATGTTCTGTTGGATCTTTTACTAATATGTCCTCAAAATATTTTGCATATGTTTTCGTCACATATATTGGGCAGTAATTTTCTCTTTTTGATTGTGTCATTGCCAGATTTTGGTCACCAATGCTGAGATATGTCTAATGTACAAACAGCTGTTAAAACTGTTGGGTCTTTGAAAGAAAATGTTGGAGGATCTCAGTTGTCCTTTTGATTAACCTGATGAGGACTTTTCTAAATCAGTGGACTTCAAATTCTTATCATTAAATTATGATAACATACACATTTTTGGCATTTATTGATATTAACATGTTTGGTCATGTTTAAGTATATGTTTGGGGCTGAGAGTGTACTCAGTGGTTAGAGTTCTTGGCTAGCATGTATACAGCCCTGGGTTCAATTCCCCAGCACCATGCAATCATTACCTGGGTGTGGTGGTGCACGCCTGCAATCCCAGCACTCAAGAGGTTTAGGCAGGAGGATTGGTAAGTGTTTGAGGCCAGCATGGGTTACAGAGTAAGTTCAGGCCCTGATTGGACTTCAAAGCAAGACCCTGTCTCAAGAAATTAAATAAGTGAACAAATAACATGTTTATTATTAGATTTTAAGTGTCTGTCTTGGTGGGGCTGGAGGAATGGCACAGAGGTTACAATGCTTGCCAAGCAAGCACAAGGACCTGAGTTGCGTATTACAATGCCACATAATCCACACATGGTGGCACACGCCTGTAATCCCAGCACCTGAGAGGCTGAGGCAGGAACCTGCTGTCAGATGAAGCCCAGCGTGGGCTATGTAATGAGTTCAGGGCCAGCCCGGGCTACAGTGCAAGACCTCCTATCCAAAAAACAAACAAACAAATCTTTCTTGTGAATGGGGAAATAAGTTTCAAAGTCCTGGTGTATTTTTTTCTTCATGTGTTAATGAAAGGGGCTAGAGGAATGGCTCAGTGGTGAAAGCCCTTACCTACCGAGCACGAAGTCAAGCGCTAAGTAACCGAGTTTGATTCCCAAGCACCATATAAACCTGGCCTGGTGGTACATGCTCAGAACCAGCCTGAGCTACAGAGTGAGACCCTGTCTCAAACAATATACTAGTACTGTTATATTATTAATATTTATATTTATTATTTTAGCATCTATCTATATGAGCACAACATTTTATTTTTTAGCTTTCTTTTTACATTTTGCTGTGAATTTTATCCTGACTTCATAAAATAATAACTAGCAGTCTAATGTTTCAAGTTTGTGGAAGAATTTGTTCATGACTTTTAAAATGTCTTTTCCTTAAACATTTTTAAGACATTACTGATAAAGGAATCTGGGTCAAGAACATCTTCAGAGACAACAATTTCAATTAAGATCAAGCTTATTTTTCAAGGACACTTATGGTCTGTCTGATAGTGCTGATTCCTTGCACTTTTTAACCCCTTTTTGATGGCGATGAATTGTACATACTGAGTTTCATTTTCATTATAATTGTGGGTGTGAATTAGCAAAACTTATATGTGGAGGATGGCCTTGGGTTAATTTTCACTTAGCTATTTTTGTAGAACATGTAAATAATGACATTTCAGATGCCATATAAAATAATTAGCTCCTTGTAGTTAGATTTAGAGGTCCATAAAAATTATAATTTCTGGATTGAAAAATATAATACTCTGACTTTGTTTACAGGTAGAATGACTCATAAAGAGGGATTTTCTTGAAAGGATGTAACAATTGTATGGAGCTATGGCCTTCTCCTTTAGAGTTGCTTCTACACTTTATTACCTCACTACAAACTTCACTTGGTAGGCCAAAAAATTGCCTCAGAATTTTTGCCAGCATTCTCCTGAAGAGACACCCCTGATGGTGCCCTGTCTGGCTGAGTTCCCTATCATCTTTTCCCTTTCGGTGAAGGAAACAGTCTAGGCAGTGTTTTCTTGTTGAGGGTATGATTGAGCTCACTAATGTATTCCGGGTGGTTAGTTGCTGCAATGGTTGCTACAAAATTATAATACGCACCTTTGGTACAAGTGAATGTAATAATACCATTTTTCAGATTAAGCAGTGGCCTTTGAATACTTCCACTCCATTTATCCTATGGTTTTCTTGTGCCATATCTCCATACTCTTTAATTACACATATTTTAAAATCTGGCTATCTTATTTGTTATGCATTATTATTTTGTAGGTCATTGGCTTTGCATTTCTGTGTTTCACCTTAGGGTCATTGCCCCCTGAAAGAAAAAAACGGCTTGATATCTGTAGAGATTTGTGTTTTCAGTACATTATTTCAGTTTTATTCATCCAGAGGTATTTATACCATCCCCATGACTCGCTCAGCTTGCTTGATGTCTCTGAATTTTGATTTACTCATGTATAAATTAAGATGCTAAAACCTTGCGTCATAGAAAATTTATGATCATTACGTCTGTCCCTTTTGGTTGGTATTTTGGTGATGGTGATTTTATCACATCCAAAACGTTAAAAGATTGATATTACATATATCTGTATCTATATCTATCTATCTATCTATCTATCTATCATCTCTCTCTCTCTATATATATATATATGTATGTATAAATGCATTTAAGCTTACCTGTAGGAGACAATTACATACTATGTAGGCATTTGGCGCTACATTCACTAATAATGTTTTAATATCAGTACCTGTAACAGCTGATTTCTCCAAGTAATTTTTATAAAACACCGATGTATACATTCATGGTGACTAAAATTTGGGATTACAACTTACCATTCGTCATGCTGTAGGATTACAATTTTTGCAATGTTTTTATTCCATGGGTTAGATATTCTCAATTTTCAGAAAAAGAAATATTCAAGTGCATGGAATTCGTCTCAAAATGGAGAACATGCATTCCTGTGGTCGTGTGTGCATTCATTAACATGCTTTCTCAGTTATCTTGCACAGCGAATTTCCTCTTCCAATACTAGATGTGTAAGAAGATTCGCTAAGCTATGAATTGCATTCTTTGGTATCTTTTTAAAGTTCTGCACTCTGAAAATTTCAATTCAGCTCAGTAGTTAGCAATTTCTATGCATTGAGCATAAAGTAGCGGCTTTCATTAGCAGGTTTTCACAGTCAAAACTGTTATTTCTCCACCAGCATTTCTAATTCAAAATGCAGGCTGCTTGTTTGCAAACAGAGAAATTGGAACTTGCCAATTATGTTAATCATCGGTTAGAAAAATCTCCCGAACATCTCATGATCTAAGGAAAAATTGAGAGCTCCTTTGTATGCCTTGTCTACAGTCCTGTGTCTGTCTGCCTATCTATCCTGGTTTGTTTTCTCATTTTGATTTAAACACAGACGCATAAAACAACATTCCTTTCAGTCAGCAGTGTTGTTGCTAACTTTGAAAGATTTTTTTTGATCCCTTATCAAATTAGAAGTGATGTGTTCTGTGGCAGACGCTCAAGTTAGTCTTCCGGCTCTGCATAGTCAGGCCGAGCGATCAGTGAGCTGTAATTTATTCCAGAAACACAGATTATGTGGAAAGCCTAAGTCACTGATTCAATAATATACTGTGAAAAAATTTTAGTGCATTTTGTATATAAGATTTGGATTATATAAATGCTTACTCATGTTCACACTAGAGATAATGACTGTCACTCCGGAATGTATAACATATTTCATTCATAATACCTTAGACCTCACTAGGAAATAGCTTCCTTTGTTTTCCATTACATAAATATGTTTTAGTGCCATACCATCAACTAGCTTTTAAAGAAACCCTTGGCAAAATAAGTGAAATGTGTACGTTTAGTATAATATTTTATTTTTACTCAATACCAGTATCAACTATTTAAATCAATGTAAATTACCAAAAGTGGGAATGCAATAGATACTTTTTTCTCATTTATTGTTTGCTGAAGCAGAAAACATGCTTAAAACTTAAAGATATAACATTTGGTATATTATTCTCATTATTTTACATAAAATAATTGTATCCACTTAAAAAATCTTTCATAATCATTAGATATTTCTGAATGATTAAAATGCATAAATTGTGATATAGTAGTTTCAAGGTATAATGTATTTGATACATTAGCAATATACTCTTTTTCATTGCACAAAGGACTCTGGTCTACAGGACCCTGAAAAACATTATGTTTTTCTTCTCAATGTCTTAGTAGTAATCTCCCTGCTTTCCATTTCATATGAAAAACTCAAAAAGCATATGTATCTATTGTGCTCGTTATTTTTTGTCATTGATTTGTAGAAATTGTTAGAATTCTTTATTCATTGGTCTTTAGGAAAAGCCATGATACATTTTCCCTATTGTTTTAAAAGATCATGTATGTATATGAAGAACAAAGACCAATCAATAATATCTTACCTGTTTGTTCAATACTTTTCTACTACCTTTCAGTGATCTTCATAATTCTTCATTCACAGAAAGACTTACCTTACTGGTCAAAACTGAGCAAGGTGTTGATTTGCAGCCCCATCTAAGTTAAACATTGCAGAAATCAAGGAGCTTTCCCTCCATTTTTAAATGTGTGTGTGTGTGTGTGTGTGTGTGTGTGTGTGTGTGTTTGTGATATACAACGGTTACATTGAACTTCAGAATTTGAGCACACACATATTGTGTATATTGCGTCTACTTCACAATCCCTTACCCTCCTATTTCTCCCTCCTGCTCCATCCTTCACCTGAGCTCCTCTATCTCACTAAGGAGCTTTGGAGTAGAAGTCTGATGGTGCAAGGTCAGGTGAGTATGGTGGTGTCACTGTCACAACACATCCTATTCAAGCTCTGAGCGCCAATACTTCTTGATGGATGATAACGTTGTATATAGTCTCTCAGTGTTGGGATAGATCTCAATTCCTTGCTGATGAATCTGCTGTAGATATGCCTGGATGGTGGAGTCATTTTAACTATCCAATTGTCAGTTGTGAATTGATTGTTTGGTTCTGTGGAAGGAGCTCAAATAATACACCTTAAAAATCCTGCCATGGTGAGAACACAGCCTTCCTTTGAAGAATTTCTACTTTCTCTGTCATTTGAGCCAAATCATCATGTCAAGACCAAGACCATCTGCATACCATATTATTATAAAAATCTACTTCTCATCATCAGTCATCAGTTGCTTAAAAAATGATCATTTTCCTCAAGTTTAATGAACATGTCACAGATGCTCATAGATGCCTTCCAATGACTTGCGTTCAGTTCATAGTGAGCACAAACGTCGAGCTTGCTTACATTCCCCAGCTTCTTCAGCCGTTTGCGAACACTGGAATGATAGATGTTCGATATTTCTGCATCTCTCTTGCCATGGAACGTGGTTTGACTTGGCCCATTCCTGTACTTCATCTTCATCAACCTGACGGCCCGCCCTGACAGAGGAGTGTTGTTGAGATCAAGATGACCAGCATGGAATTTCATGCAGCATGATTGACACCGATGTCCTGTAGGGCACTGCCAGGGTAAACTGGACACAACTTTGCAGTATGCTTGCCAGGTCCTCTTTCCTGTACTGAAGCAAAACAGTACAAAAACAGCGAGAATGCAGAGTTTGCTTTTCCATCTTTATTTTGTTGTAAAATTTTCAAATCCCAAGTAAATAGCTATTTTTTTAGAATGAAACTATAATTCTCAGCTATCAAATGGCATAGAATATAACTGAATCTATTATTTCCATAAATGAACTAGAGATACCTGTTGCAAAATGAGTCATGACTTTTCCAACAGATCAATATTTTGATTAATAGAATATCAGCCATTTATTACATTTATGCTTTGCAATTTTGCCAATTTCGAGTGCCTTTTTTCATTTGCTAGATTGGTTTTATTGTTTTGTGGCATCTTTCCAGTGTTGCTTTTGTAACTTCCGTTGATGTCACTGCCTGCCTGGCCACATATCCTGAAAGATATTTCCAAGAACAGATACCTGGGGGATTTGAAATGCTTTCTTCCTATGTTTTATTAGAGAAGCTTTCCATTCAAGGTCGGACGTGTAAGGATTTTATCTATTTTGAGCTGTTTGAGTGTGTGTTTGTGTGTGTTTGGCAGAGATAAAGATGTCACTTCGATTTTTCTCATACAAATGTCCACCTTTCCCAACATAATTTACAAAAGAAGCCCTCCTTCCAAATTCTATGTTAGTCAGGTTTCTGTCACTGTGACAAAATGCCTGAGATCCTTAAGTTAAAGAGACAAAACCTCCACTTATTTTGGCTCACAAATTGGGAGGTTTTCATCTCTGCTTGGTTGGCCTTAGTGTTTCGGGGCTGGAAACTAGAACATATACCACGATGGCAATATGTGTAGTAGAGCAATAAATAACTGATGGCTGCTACATACATACCTTCTCCTTTCTCAAAAAATATGTAAAAACTTTCTTAAAAACTCAAAATCATCATTTTTTCAGTATTTTTACTTGCTTTTTTGCAGCTCTTTTACGTTCTACACATGTAATACTATGTTTGTTAATACACATAAGTCTAGCTTACAATTTTTAAAAAGTAAAGAAATATTGTCAAAAAGTAACACGGGCATCACTTTTTAAATTCGTTTTGAACACTTTGATTTTGATCTGCTTGTAGCCACTAAAAATATTAAAGTCTACGAGAAGCTCCTTTAGAGAAATATGTTTTCCTTTAAGGTCTTTAATTTGAAAGAAGCTGATAAGGCCTATCCAGTGACAATCAACTCCTTTGTGATTGATTATATATTTTCAGTGAAAATGACAGCTGATTATACGGTAAGGCTGGAAGCATTGATAGAGGATACAGTAATGCTTTGACAACACTAACCAAGCAAGCACAGAGAAGAATGAGACAGCATCAAGAAAAAAATAATCAGTAAATACATGAGTGGTTTGGTCCCAATTAACTCCATGACAAATCTAGATCTTAAGCACAACCGCTAACACCAGGTACCCAAGTTAAATGATATAACGGACTCTACCATAATCCAACAACTATCAATACTTCAGGATTTGTCCTTAGTGTGAGGCAGAGCAAGAAAAATCCATGATTCAAAAAAGGGAAAAAATAGGTAGACTTTATGATTCTGAGGGATATTTGCTTAAGAAGTAAGGGCAGACGAGACTGGACAATAGCGTAGTGATGTAGGCAAAGAAATTTAGTAAGAAACGTCTATAGCAGAGTCTGACAAAGAATGCTGGTTCTGAAAGTGGGAGTGTTGCTCATATCAGAGAGTCAGGTTATTGAATTCAGGGATTAAAACAGCTGGGGATATCATTCACAGAGGACTAATGCAATGGGAGAGACAGTAGTTGGTTTTAGAATCTGGTCATAAACCTAAATATTGCACCAGGTAAGGGGTTCTCAGTCTTGTTTCAACTAAAAATGTTTTGACTAAAAAAAGGTTACAGACATTCGATTTGATAAGTCCGGTAAAACTGATGATTTCCAATTTACAGAAATATTTTACTTTCTGTTACGTATTTTTTTGAAAGGTGGGAGAAAAATAGACCATAGTACGGTACTAGTAGATACAGTAATTGGCTACAGGAAGGTCATATCTCTTGTCCACCATGAAATAAGAGTTTGTGATGAAATAGTAGTTGTTATCAGACTTTTAGTGAAAAAGTAGCTAAATTGTTACAAGGAGGCACCATTTTTGTTCAGAAGCTTTAAATCTGTCTTTATTTATGGCTGCGTAGTATTCAGTTGTGTATGAGTACCCCAATTTCCTTAGCAATTCCTCTGTTAATGGGCAGGTAAGCTGTTTCCAGAACTTGGCTGTTACAAATTATGCTGCTATAAACATGGATATACCTGTGTCTTTTTGGCATGCTGACTTTATTTCTTTGGGAAACATACCCAGTAGAGATGTAGCTGGACCAAAAGGAATTTCTAGATTCTCAGCTTTTTAAAGAACCTCCAGCCTGCCTTCCATAATGATTGTACCTGATTGGACTCCCGCCGACAGTTGAGTAGAGTTCCTTTGTTTCCACACCCATATGAAAATGGCCCCACCTGGAGTCAGTAATGCCCAGTGAAATAGAGCAGGCACAAAAGACCAACTCTAGACTGGCGTTCCTCTTACGAAATGCACAAAAATAATGACATAAAAGGCCCATCATGAGCAAAGAATGTCAGGGTATAAAGAAGGAAAGGGGCAAACTCCTGAGAAAAGAGCGGGCATAGATACTCAGTGACGCCCCAAACCCTGTGTCTCTAATGTGTTACAGAATTTGAATTCAGGTATGTACAAAAGTGAAGGAAAAAAAAAAAGGCATCTCTTCAGACATGGCAGTATTTGCTTGCAATCCCAGCGCTCTGAGAAGCTCTGGTGGGAGGATCTTAAGTTCCAGTGCAGGCCACGTGATTTAGTTAGACGCTGTCTAGTAAACTATTGTATTGAATTGAAACATGTCAGACAATTTACTTAACATAGGAAGATACTCCACATCCTTTATGAAGTTACTAAATTTGCACTATATAGTCGTTCGGTGTCTAGTTACTGGGAGAGTAGAAAGGTGTGGAGACAAGAAGGAAGGAAAAAGAGAAGGAAAAAATGGCACGAGAAGAAGGGTAATGAGGTAGAGACATAGTCATTGTCCTTAACTTGCTTTGCAAACACAAGGATACTTAGAACTTTTGAATTCCATTCATGGAAAGATCTGACTGAGTTTTAACACCATGTAGTGACTGAAATTTTGGAGGAGGGGAGGATTTCAAATAACATATGTCTTTTGAAAAGATTAAAATTCTTTGTTTCTTTTGGAGAAATTATTCAGACAATGCCACCTTTTAATTTGGTTTATAAATTAAACCTGCTCAATAATCTATGAATATAAATATTTTTGAAGCTATGGAGGAACATGACACTTTACCACACTAAGCTGTGGTAAAAATTCTATTTTAAGTGTTTCTAATGCACAATGTTTCCTCTTCAAGGAGTAAATATCATTTCATTTACTAAAAAAGATAATAATTTAAAGGTCATGACTACTTTTATTCCTCCCTCTTTGACACCTTTGTGCGCTCATGTCATTGTCGGACTGTTTACCTCATGCATTCAGTAATCTAAATTTCTTGGCATTTAGCTGCATCTTCTTTTCCCCTTGTGGTTTGAAGCTCTTTCCCTTTTTTAATTAGATTGACCTTTTGGTTCACTTGAATGCCCTCAACCTGACAAAGAATAACTATTTTCTCCCAAGGCTTCCAGAAAGGAACAGTGAAAGACTGGAAACGCTGAGAGAAAATGATAATTTTTGATGCTGTGTTCTGAGTAAGGCATTGTGCCAGTGTTGTCTTTCACAGTGACTAACCGTGGGAGCTACCTGGCTCTGCCCAGTTCTCAGATTTAAGGTTAGGATCTGACTCCAGTTGATAGAGCACTTTAAGATGAGCACAATATTTAAGATGCGACTTAAATAACAAGTCACGGCTGACATGTTTTCTGTTTTTGAAATTTAATGTGTAATGTATTTGAAAAGGAAATCATGGTGCATTCTCACTGCCATTACACTATGGTCAGTACATGAGTCTACAATACACATACATATGCAGGGGCATGTGCGTTTACATACGTGAATGCGGATAACATATCTTTACTTGATGGAATAAGAACATTTTGAAATATTTAGTAATATATATCTCTTTTGAGGTTAAAACCTACACTTCCTTGTTGCCCAATAAACTTCTTAAGATTCAAATATTTATTATGTACCATTGATACCTATAATATCTGATATATAATTTATATAATTGTGATAATAGGTAATGACTAAACCATTCTGATAAAACCCTTAAGGGTTTAAGCTCAATACAGAAACTCTAAAACTGTGTTGAATCCAACAGAGCCATAGTAATGATCTAATTATTATTCTAATTATTCTAACATTACACCTTTACATTCCAGAGGGGAGAGAATCACTTTCAAAAGCTCCCACATACAGTGTGGGACTTCTTGCCTTATTTGCTGGTCGAGAAATCACGCAAACACACCTAAAACCTCCACTCTGGATGTGTTTCCAAATTGTCCCAAATTGACATAATCTCCTTGATGGTCACAACAGTGACACTAGAAAAAAATCTATAATAAAAAAGTTATGTAGAATGATGCAGTCCCCAAGACTATACTAATACCAGTGGCATGAAGGTGTAATCACAATTCTTTTTTATAGTAGAAAAGGTAGCGTTAGTGTATAAAATAATAGAGGTAAGTGTGTGTGAGCGCATGTCTGTGTCTAATATAAGCGTGGTGACCGTGTAGTCCTATATGAGTCATAATTTCAACTGGTAGAGCAAGCTGAAATATCTGAGAAATGGTGTATTCCATATGTATTATTTTGTTATAGAATAATTATGAAAAAATATTGTCTGAAAAAATGGAGTCCATGGAAAGATTGTTTTTAATGTCTTTGTACTACTTAAAAAGCTGATAAAAGCTTAATGATTCTGTGTAAGATCTCTTCACTAAGATAAGTTAGGGTAATTTATACAAACAAACGCTGGCTATAGTACTACTAATAATAACCTAATTATAACCCTAAAAAATCAAAACTAAACATCAATAATATGTGCGTTATAAGTTTAAAGGTGTTTAGAGATGTCTACTAATGAAGAAAAGAGAATATTGCAGAGGTGGTAAGCCTATTTCAGGAAGAAAGGTTGGTTTTTGAGATATGATTTTGACGCAGTTGATTATCTGTCTGCAAGAAGATGAATTTAGATACTTATTGAATGCTATACCTTGAACTTGAGTAAATTTAATAATAGAACAAAGAGCAGGAGCTTAAAAATATAAAATTCTTAGAAGAAAAAAGAAGAGAAATGTTTTATGATCTTAATAAAAGCAAGTATTTTCCCACCACAACAAAGCCAAAATAAAAAAAATTTAAATCTTAAATAATAATTTTTAAAAATTAAAAAGGTCTTCAAAAATTTAAGTAAGAAAAATGAAGACATGTCAGAAACTAGAATAAAATATTCATGAAACATACGTATGATCAGTAACTTGTGTCTAGGGAAACTATTTTTTATTAGTTAATAATAAGACTTATTTTTTTCTCAATTGTGCAAACTATTTAATAAAAGTTTCATGCAAAAATTATTCAAATGACCAATAGGATGTCAGATATGTTGAACATCATATTACTATGAGAATTTTAAATTTATAAGTCTTTTTCATGCGCTGGCTTATAGTAAAAATATAGTATATATTCATATACTTTATGTACTTAGGGATTAAAAAGTAAAAATTTACATAAACACAAAATATATGACTTCAATGTAAGCTTCATAGCAACATGATTCATACCAATCGCAAACTATAAATAATTCAATTGTCCATATAGTAGAATAGTATACAATATAAACAATCAAAGTACTGATACATTCGAAAATATAAACTTCAAACACCATATTTAAATGAAAAAGTCCTAATATAAAGTATAATGTACTCATAAGAAAATCCACAGGGGCATAATATGCTCTAGTGATGGACCGCCTATAATATTGAGTAGAAGCCAGAATGACTGCAAATGCGATTGGAGGAGCTTTTTTGTGTGGATAAAAATATTCTAAATTTAAAAAGTGATTATATTTGCATAACATTTTGAATTTGTGAAAAAAATTATCTCAAGTGAATTTTCTGAGTTTCAACTTACTACTCAGAAAATGAGCCAATTAAAATTCCCCTGCGAATTCACACTAATGATTACTCTCATAATTATTTTGCACTACAATGCATTTTAGATATATCTGTTGCCATGAGCCTATAAAATAAAAATAGTGAAAACTCAAAATTAAAATATAAGGTATTCTTTTTTTAATTAAGTGGTTGGAGTCATTTCAGTAAAAATAACAAAGTAGAGAAATTCAGAAATTTATCTCTATATAAAATAGTCAACATGTTAACAGTGGTCACAAACAATACTTTCTACACGAGCCATCTCCAAAACCTAATGACAGCCAAAACAACTCTTAACAAAGGGTAAAAGACTGAATTTTAGTAAAATATCATGGGTTTTCCGTCGTTTCTTTCTCTCTCCTGGCTCCCAGCTTGACGGTAACCTTAAGAGCTGTCCCTGTCTCTTTTGCACATTGGTGACATAGACACATGTGGCTGACTGTTACAACCCATCAGGAATTCTTCCTAATGTATTCTAGAAGGATCCATCTTTTATTGATCAACCTTAGGCCTTCTCCATATGGAGGCCTCATTTAAGTCACAGGGAAACATTTCTTCAAAGCATCTAAGTACCAATAAAAATAACAACTGACTTGTGTCATGAGGGATGACATTTTGGACAAGAGATAGCTAGAATAAAATTGCAAGGGCAAGAAGTAGAATATCGAGGAGATATATGAAGGAACAGGAGTTTTTATTCCCAACCCCCAGCACACACATTGAATGGTCTTTGGAAGGTCCTAGGGATTGGCATAGCCTCAAAAATACCCAGGAAGACCCTTCAGTGTGCACCTACATCCCACAATTACCACACAGTAGGAAGTGAGAGATGAGGCAGAATTATAATCTCCTGGATGTAAGAAAAAAAATATTCTGGGGGTGAGATCACCATTTCTTGAGAAATCAGATTCCTGGAGATAACAGAGGGCTAAGTAGGTTGGATGATTTTTATTTGGAAACTAATCAATTCCAAGTCATACTTCCTCTAGGTGATCCATACACCAAAAGTGACACTATTTCCCCACTTTAAACATCCGAGTGCCAGGCAACCGACGACAAATCACCTCAACCATTGAAAGGACATCAGGGATGCTCGCTTCGCCTTGCCTGTCCTTTTCTTCAGAAGTCCTAATTAAGGCCCTCACCTTCTACTTTCCAGTAACTCATTTCTTCTCCCTCCTAATGACACTAGGAGCATCTTTCCCATGTGGCTGTACATGAGGTGCCATGCCTCCCACCTCTATGATCTGTGAGCTTTATTTTTTTCCTGAAATTCTCATGAGTCTGGTCCCTTTACAGGTTCATCTGGGTGACCACTACATACAATAATGTGAAACACTAAGGGAAGTGAGTTCCACCAGCTGCATATGACAACAATTCAGATTGCATAAAAATCACCCAGAGAAGTCACTACGCTCACAGCCACCACGACAAACAGCCATTGCAGACCTTGTAGATGAGAATAATCTGACTTCTCAAGTTACGACATATGATATTCTATCTAGCTTTCAGTGATAAGAAAAACAAAGCTTTATTCATGCCAACAAACAAGAACGGATAGTTTATTTTTAGGAATAAAAGAAAATAATAAAAAATGTTTCCCTTAAGAATTCCAAATAGTCTTGTTTAAACAAATGCTTTCAGTAGAAATGGTTAGATATACTTGAATATCTGAAGGGAAATATGGTAACAGAATCACATCAAACCAAAGACGCATCAGAAGAAAGTGTGAAAAAAAGAGACAAAAATATGTTTAAAGATCAAATGAAATTTCGGATGTTAAATGGTGTTAAATTTCTGATGTTCAGTAACAAGAATGAAACATTTCCTACATGAATTCAGCAGAGTGTTGAGAAGATGCAAAGAAGAATTAGCTAGCTTGAGGACAAGTGGAATGCATACAATCTGTAGAAAAAAAGACAGAGAAGTGAGTGAAGAGGAAAAGGAGTAGAATCTAAGAAACTAGCAGAACACTTTCAATTGTTTCAAGGTGTGCATTGTGGGGGTGGTGACAAAGGGAGAAAAGAAGAAAGCATAGACAATAGATGAAGATTTAAATTTTTGACAAGTAAATACCATAAAAAGTCTATAGTTGACAAAGTTATCCTCCAGAAATGAGAAATTAAAACTTGTTTTTAAATTTGAGAAAGAGAAATTAAGATATATAGGATAGATAAATATGAGGTAATTCATTGTTTCTAATCCTATGCATGAGAAATTCTTAAGAGCACCATCATGCTGGCATGAAAAGACAATGCGGAGGAATTTTAAGCCACCTAAAAAAATAAAGGACAATAGAAAGGATGAGTCCACAGATAAAAACACTGTTATTAAGTTTGTAGATTTTTCACCCCTAAAACACTAACATAAATTTATATCAATGAATACACAAAGATTTAATTTATGGTGATTACAACAGAAAAGGTGGTATGAAGCTATGCATGAGCAATCGTCTATGTATCATTGAAACTAGGTTTATGTTTGTTCAAACAAAATTACTATAATTTAAAGTAATTAAAATATTAGGGCAAGAAGTAAGAAAATATATGCAAAAATGGAAAAAAATTAAAAAGGAATATACATACAAAAATCAGGTGAAATACCAAAAAGTTATTCAAATTGAGGGCACATCGAAGATATTTCATATAGAAAAACAAATAGAAAACTAGCATAGGTACTTATCAGTAATCTCATTAAAATTAAGTAGATTAAACTCTTCACTTAAATGACAAGTATCAGCAGATCAAAGAGAAGTTAAAGAAATGGGCAAATCTGTCAATATAGATTATAGAATTTTAGAAAATAATTTTTGTTAGTAGAAAATGTAACAAGTTAGAGAACGAAGAATAGCAAAAGGCATTCTCTACAATTACAACTCGAAAGAGAACTAGAGTGGTTATACCAATATGAGAAAAATGAATTTTTAAAACATTGTTAAAAAGAAATAATACAAATCCATCAATAACATAAAATTTGTAAGTGTTATGCACCTTGCATAGTTTTCAAATGTATGAAAAATGATATTTTTGAGGATATTGTTTTACAATAATATTTAGAAACTTCAATAGACTATTTTTATAAATTTATAGCATGACTAGAGGTCAATAAGAAATGGCATATTTGACCCACATGACAAGGTGGCTAGACTTAGCTAAGTGTAGAACACACTTCCGAAAAATCTAAAATTGCATATTCTTCTCAAGTACTTATGAGGTGTCTTCAAGACAGATAATGGAGAGGCCACATAAAGCCTCACAAAATTTAAGATGAATAAAAATATAGAAAATATGTTTTTCCATCACAGTGGAATTTAATTAGAATAAAAATTAAAAGTTTTATGAATGTGTGGGGAAGATACTCATAAACAATGAGTGAAAGAAGAAATAAGAAAAATTAGTCGAGGTCAACGAAAATAAATGATATACTAAAACTTAGGAAATACAAAGTTTTGTTTAGAGGCAGATCTGCATTTACAAATTTCTACAATAAAAAACAAAGTAGACAGTTGATCAGTATTCATCTTTTCACCAAAACAAAGTAGAAAAAGAACAAATTGCCCTCAAAACAAGAATACAGGGATAGATTAGAAAATTAAAATATAGTGGAATGGAATTGTTTTTAAAAAGCTTTAAAACAAACACAACCTACAGTTGACATTTTGAAACTACAGAATTGATAAATCTTTAGCTAGATACAGGAAGAGCAAAAGACAGAATATTCTAAGTATGAAAATTACAAATGAATTTGGATATGTTTTTAATGGTCTAACATAAATGAAAAATGAGATCACAAAAGAGTAACATGAAAAAATACAGCAATAAATAAATAGAAATACACATCTGAAAACACAATGAAGTTACCTTTCAAAAAGGCAGTTTTCCTTTCAACAGTGAATAATTAGATATTTTAGATGTGACTTATTTCTGTTTATTTCTCAAAGACCCACCCAAGATCTAGATAAAACAGTAACACTTGAGAGAACAGCAGAATAGAGTCTCTTTCTGGCAGTGAGAAGGAAATTCTGGAATCTTTAAAATCCATTTTTCATAGATTGTATTTGAATACTGCAAATAGAACATTTTGCATGATGAAAATGTATTTCTACATTTTGCTAGAATCTGAAATATCAAGTTGATACTTAGTAGCTTTTTCATTTAATTAACTTACCTATCATTATAAGAACTTTGCTACCCATCGTAAGTTTAAAGGGCTGCTAAAACCACACTTCACATCTCAGTTCCAGTTACCTTATCCTCAAAAATTGAATAAACAGTGTACGGGGTAGTATCGTCTTAGGGAGAGGCACAGTTGAGGATTACAGAAAAATACGAACTGATAAATAGAAGAAATACAGCTTTAAGGTAATAAGTTTTCAAAAGAGAATAGGAATTTATTTTGATATATTCAGTAGATTACAATGGTCAAATTTATGCAACTAGTAAATCAAACTGATAGAAAAATATAATGGATTCTTCTGTAAAATGATCATTGGAAATGAAAAAAAGAAGCATGTCTGAAAGCATTAGTTTATTCTTAATTATATTTAGAATGCAATCACTTGGAAAGTTTGCAAACTGATTATCAGAGCCATGATATTTTATACATTGTGACAGAACAATGTAGGGCCTAATTTTGCTCCCAAATCATCGCGAGAACTTTGAAAAAAAATTCTTTCCCTAAATGACAATTCTTAGTCCAAAGATTTGTTTCCTTTCAAAGCTACAGAGACATTTTCTATCTTGCTCTTTCTTTATTTGATATAATGAGAGTCTTACAGAGGCCCAGAGAGTTGCATCATCATTGAGAGTTAAAATTCGTAGGACAGAGTATAACAGTTCACTGCGATTGCTCTGTGAAACACTTTTGTGCAATTGTCCAAATGAAGAAGTAAGTGTTTTGGATATTTTTATGAGAACCATGAATGTTGTGGGTTCTCAGTTTTAAACTTTGTTTTTGCAGGGCTTTTACATGGGTCCAGTAGAATCACCTCAATCTTCAGGCTCTGCCAGTGTGTCAAAATGCCCCCAACACACAGTATCATGAAAGTGTCGGTGGCCAGCAGTCCCTTTCACAGTACTTTGCCTAGCTTCAAGCATGGCTACCCTGTCCCTGTTGCCACTTCTGAAACACTTCGGAAATGCCTCTTTCGTGTATTTAGGTTCAATGTAGCAGTTGTCTTGATGTCTTGAATCAATTAAAAATGTTTACCTTTTGTGGTTATGTGACATTGAGGAAGAGCAAGAAGTTATAAATCGCCAGATTCAGTAAATAGGTGATTGAAGATACAATGCAATAATTCTACGAGCCGGTTCTTTGATCTTCTTCACTTATTTTTTAATCATATTTTGAAAAGAAACTAAAGAGACCATCTATAATTACTTTAAAACTTGGCAGAAACAATAATAAGTGTGTTCAGAGCAGGGGTAGATATGTTGAGGAAGAGTAACATGCCATGTGTCATTCTAAATTTTTTTAAAAAAGTAAACATTCACTATATATTTTGATGACTTTTTGTATGTAAATTTCAATTATATTTCTAAAAATAATTTTAAAAAGTGTAAATCATCTGTTGATGTACTGAACGGTTCAAATATCTCAAATATTAATGGTTATAAAGCTAATAAAATTTTTAAAAGAACTTAGCAAGGAAAAAACTCTAAATATAACCTAAAATCAATGAAACAAGTCACTTCCAGTAAGAAATATCATAATATGAGCTCCCTAGAGATAAGAACAAGAATTTACAACATGAATAGTTTAGTACTGCTTTTAAAATGGTGTCTGAATATTTGAGTGATTTTAATTATTATGCTTAAAGAAGCATCCATATTTAAAAGATTAATATGAATGCATCATTAACAAAAGGGCATGACAAAAGAAATCAAACGCTTATAAAATTTTTAAAGTATTCGTAATGAAATCTAAGTTCCCTAAAATAATCCAGCTATATAGGCTTATTTCATGAATACCCATTAAATAATTATGGTAATATTATATTTCTTAAAAATTTTATGTTATTTTTATGTTTTAATCTAGGCCTCAGTGAGCCCTTTTCCCTAAGAATATTGTTTTATTTTATTAACATATATATGAAAAAGCCCATAAGGCTAAATTTTAATTGGGTTTTATCTGTCCTAGTCGCTGTATAGAACGCACGGAAATGAAATCAACAGGAATGTATATTAGAGTTTTGTTTAAAGTGCAGAGCTCTCGAAGTGTGGAAAATAGTTTTAAAAAGCAAGCTCTGTTAGTGGAGGAAAAAAAGTTGTAGGCTAATAGTTTTTCACTGCATTTATCACAGCTTCCTTCTTCTTATCAGCAAGGGAAGCTGTTGTAGTGTAGTTGGCATATTCTTTGTCATGAATAACCTTACACTCGTTTCTACCCTATTTGATGATCCTCTCTGGCTTAAACCATAATCAGCATCAAACCAGCTGTGCAACCTTGAATGAATACCATTTCAATAACATGTTGAGTTTCTTTTAAAAGCACAAGGTGACTATTCATTTTACTTGAATTCCTCCTCCTGACTACCGCTCGTGCGCGCTTTTGAAAGCTGTACCCGTCGGCTGCTAAGTAGGACTATCCCTAGCGCACTCATCAGACCAATGAATTCTGCCAGGATAACACCACAAATGGCCAGATGAATATTGATATCAAGAAAAAAGTACCTTTATGAAGAGGGGGTATCCTGGTTATTATTACTGAGTGGATCATGGAAAATATAGAAACCCAGGATAGATTCATTTTCTGGAAGAAAAAGGGGCAAAAAAGTTCTGAAAACCCTTTGGTCTCGAATAGGTAGTCCATGTATTTCAGTTACTTATATGCAAAGAGCCCTTAGCATGGTGTGAGAGGTGGTGACACTTCATTCAATTCACAGTAGAGTTTAATTGCTGGCAGGGGGCTTCTTAAACTTTCCAAACTGCAGCAGATTAATCATGAACATGTAGTGAGAGACCCAGATCTTAGCATTGCTGAAGCACATGACTTACAGTAAGTGAATGCATTTTGGCGTGAATTCAAAATACCATCGTATCAAATTTCACCTTGAGTGATCTGAGCAGTTTTATAGGGTGAAGTTCTAAGAAGTGATTGTTTGACATATCTCCACTTTATTCCAAAGAAGATGTCATAAAAAACTGTTAGTGCTAGAAACAGACTTTATGATTATGATGCTTCTAGAACTGAAATACATCTGCGCCAGATCTCTTTGCAGAGAGAAGTGCCTAAAAGATGACTTAGCTAAAAGTCATCCTCTGCGCTCTGTTTTGGATCTGGAGAGTCCCCCAAAGCCAGCCCAAAAAGCCAGTGCATGTGCCACTGAGGAGAAAGCTAAGGGGACATCATGGCTCCCATTTTCTCTAGGTTGCAGAGGCCTTTGCCATGAATTTGTAACAGATCAATTTGGAATACAAACAGATCAATTGTGAGTACAAGTACAGAAACTCACTTATAAATCTGCCTCTCAGAGACTCTCTTGAGTGGAATTAATCCTTAGGCAGTAGGTAGAGGGACAAGCAGTCCCTGTATCATCTGCTTTTGACTAGCAAATATCTACTTCATTCTTCTTTTCATATATAGTACTCAATTTACTTTAGATCTAGTCATCTAGCATTCTGGGTAGTTATCCCATCCATCGCACAATGTAAATTTTTAACTAAAGCACTAGCCTGTCCAACAAATGTAGCCATATGTGCTTCATTTACCATTTAGTTAACCAGAAGAAACAAAGTATAGGTTCCTAAGACATAAAAAACATATGGGGGAAGGTTCAGAAGAAAAAAAATAAGGAAATTGAAAGACAGTTGCTGCAGGTACATGTTAATGTTTGACGTGCTATATCTTTTCCATGTCTCAGGAAGACTTATGAGTTGAAATTAAAATTAGTAAGTAAAGTTCGTACTGAGATTCTGATTTTCATCTTGGAGAGAAACATACTTATTTTTCTTACTTTTTTGTTTTCTCTAGATTCGGGCTTAGTCATCTGTAGGCTGTTTAGTATTTGTTATCGATCATGGTCTTATCTGATATGAATAAAGGAAAATCAGTTCTGTGTGGTGACTATTACCTTCAGGTTTTATTTTTTTTTAAGACTTGAAAGGTTCTGGCATGCTTCCATAAATTCTTCATTTATTTTGCCTATATAATTCCTATAAAAACATTGTAGGATTTCGACCTGAGTTCAGTTAGTTCCATGGGCCAATAAGTATCAACAAATATAGAGGTCATAAACTTAATTTACAACTGAGTGTCTTTCTTTTCAATTTTATGGTAGTTTTATTTGAGTTACGTAATGATAGCTCTTGGATCTAAATTTTTCCCCAAAACTTATGTATTGAAGGGTAAATAGACAATGAAGCATTATTCAGTGGTGGGGTCTTAAGAATGATTGGAACATGAGGGATCTGAAATCATGAGTGGAATTAATTCATAGCTAATGGACTTTTGGGAGGTGAAACCTTTCGAGTTAGAGCCCAGTTAGCAGAAGTAGGTCATTAAGGGTGAGGGTGTATTTGCCTCTGCCCTTCTCTTTATCCTTTTCTCCTCCTGTCTTTCTTCCTTTCTGGACACCAGGGGGTAGGCTGTTACTTCTGGCACATCCTCCTCCTGTCGCGTTCTGCCTTATCACAGGCCCCTCACATAGCAGAGCCATTTGGCTGTGAATTAAAAACACTGAAATAAGAAGTTAAAATAAATCTTTTCTTTTAAAAGATTTTTTGGTGTTTTATCACAGTGATAGAAAGATGATTAACATTTAAAATAAGACCTTAGGAAGGGATAGTTTCCAGATGAATCTTTCTTAACATGAATACTTTTTGTTCATTTTTTCCTTTTATTTAGCTCTATATAGAGAAAATTCTATATGGTTGTTTTTCCAATATTTCAAGGCTTTTTCCATTAATATTCTCCAATGCATGTGAAAATTTATATTATACCCTTCTTGAAATAATTTGCTAAATATAATCAAGTAGCCAATATACTGTCTTTTCCCATCACTTCTTGAGAATAAGAGTCTTATTATTTGTATGGCAAGGTTTCTAAGTCATGGCTGACATAGATTTCATCATAGCTCATCAGAATTCTTCAGGTGTCCACCTCTGATAAGCAAATGTTAAATTCCTTTCACTTTATCCCTTTGCTTTACTCTGAGCTTCCGAGGCTTCTGATGTACTGCCTGTCTCCGGATGTCAACTACAGGAAGTGACGCTGTGGGAGCTTTAATACATAGGACCAGACCTGGAAGCAGTGTAATTGTACTCCAAACAAAAGTATTAACTCTTGGCCATGACTTGTTGGTGTAAGCATATGTTAGAGTAAGAAGCTCTAAGACATATAGTCAAATTTCTTTAACAGGCCATAGAAATACATTTTATAAATGTGAAATATCAGCTGAAGATTTTTACTATGTGTGTATTGTCGATTTAAAAGACATAGGAACTGGGATCAGCATATGAGATTGTATCATTAGCAAAATTCTCGAGCTTCTAGGGTTAACAGATTTATTCTCCAGCTCAAATCGTCCTATATTTTTAAATCCGTAATGAAATATATAAGAAAGTTATTTTATATGAAAAATATTTTTGAGATAAGGGTGTAACTTTATTGAATAGTTAAAGTGAGGGACAAGCAATGCATTTATAACCAAAGAAAATTACTTTTAGGAAATAACTATTAATTCCAAGGTATACAGATAAACAAAATGAAATTTTACATTGTTTCCATTCTTCTGAAATGCACCCTATAATTACATTTAATAGTCTTGAAGTAAATACTAAGTAATCCAGTGACTTCTCTAAAGAAGATAAGCAATCACGTATTCACACTGTAATGATGGGGTATTTACACAGCAATTACCAAGCTATTATATTGTTTTTCCTTTAATTTAGTCAGCTCCGTCTCCTAAATGTTGTTCAAGAAAAGTGTTTGAGCTAAATAACTCTTAACTACTAGAGTATATATTTTGAGGCAGTCTTTGGCATTATTGTAATTATTCTATTTTTTTACTTTAGTATTTTGAGAAATAATATTTTAGAAACCAGTTAGACATTTCCATAAGCTACCAAACAAGCAGATTTTAATATTATCATGACAATAATCAACTTCACTATGAAGAGGTAAATAAATTATGAATAGAACAGAAGTCATTCCAAGCCACAAACTTTTTATGTAAAAACAAAGAATAACTCATAAAATAATTCCTTTAGTTCTTGTTTTAGAATTATATCTCTGCATCACATTATTATTTAAACTAAACTTTTACTCGAAAAAAACATATACACAATTCCAGGACGTTCTAAAAATTAAATTTATTGATGTAATCAGTCTTCATATGACAAGTGAAAACTAGTTGCTAGGAAACTTTCATATTTTATACTGAGGATTGTCTCCTCAAAGCTAACTTCTATTTGATTTCTTAATTTCTATTACTCTCTGCCACTTTAAAAAAAACAGTTAGAAATACATTAGAAACACGATTTTGCCTGGGCTACATCATAAGTTCAGGACAAATCCAGGCTACACAGTGAGACCCAGTCTCAAAAAAAAAAAGATATTTCATATGAGAAACCCAACATACAAGTAATTTAAAGAAGAAAACAATACATAGGTGATAGGAAACAGAGAGGTGGACTATAGACACGAAAGAGAATCAGGTGAGGGAGAGAGAAGGAGCAGAGAAGAAGAAGTAATAGTACTTAAGATATGACATGTATAAGCAATAATCCCCCAAATCGAATACGACTGCTATGAGTTGCATGCATGCACTAAGAAAGTTGTAGGAACAAAATATACCGAGTAAGAAATTGCACAAAATATAGAAGAACACATTATGTATGGTGCTACCAGTTCTTTCTTGTAAGATTAGATTAATTTCCCTGAAATCAAAAAGGATGGCCGCCCCATTTTGGCTGTGTCTCTCTCAGAGAATTGCCTTTGCTAAGAAGGAACCACATCGTCTGAAGTCACACCTTCTCCATGAAGGCGACTTGCACAGATTACCAAGTAGGTTGCGGTGCCTGAGCCTCTATATGTAAATGTGGGATAAATTGAAGAGCCTTGTCACCTACTGAGCTCCCGGGAAATCATTTCTTGCAGTACATCGTAGTGGAATTTCTTCTTACACTCAATTTAGCTTTCTTCATTCCCTTGAAATGTTGTTTTTGAGATCATCCTCCTAGAATTTTCTTCATGCAAATCTTCACCTCAGAATAGTTTTAGAGATATTTAACAGTCAATAAGAATGTTACTAGGAAAAAATGTTTAATGGGTTTTTGTGGTCGGGTTAACCAGTAGCACACTGACAAAGAGACTCATTAAGAATGGGTGAAATGCGGATAGCTCCTGGCACTTAGTGATGGCTTAATTGTCAAAAATTTCAACAGTGGTGAACTGAAGGGAAAATAATATATTTGCAAAATTTAGAGTCCTGTGGAATGGAAGTCTTTATGCAGGGTGTTCTCATCATTGTACTAACGCAATGAAGATTTGAGTTTGATTAATTACCCTTGAAAACTTAGGTTCAAAGCTAGAAGGCTATTTTAGCAAATTTGGAACTCAACTCTCCTGGCTTGATCTGGAAAGACCTGAGGTTAAGACTTTAAGTATCAGGTTGAAGGAAAGGTATGGAAAGGATCTATACTTAAAAACAAAATGAAGAAATAGAAGCTACCACTAAGTAATACAGAGTATCTAGAAGAGAAGTCCAGTAAGGCTTAGTGTCTAAGGACTACTCAAACATTTTGACTCATGGTACTATTTGTGGCATCTTTCTATGTTATCTTTTCATTGGATGCATGGGATGCAGTCCAAATGAATGAAGTTCATGTCTATGGAATTTATAATAATGTTGCTAACTATGCTTTTCCCCCACTATTTTTATTAATATACATATGTAATACATAGTGTTTACAAAGAATTTGGGTATTTTGTTCACATATGTATCATATCAATTTTACAATCCCTTCCCATTTTTGACCCTCCCACCCCCTCCGTATCCATTCCCCCATCTGTGGCTATTACTTCATGTGGTTCTATAGAATGTTCTGGGTTTTCCAAGTCAGAGCGACTATACAGTACTTAAATCTTTCACTTAAGTCACCACTCTAACTCAGCTTCCTATTCTTCAAACGGGTCGCAGTAGTTAAATCTTGATGCCTCTTCTCTGAATCCATCCAATCCCTTTATTGGGATATTTACCAAAAGTTTATTTTCTATATTTTGCTATATCTTTGTTGTTGTTTTTAAACTTGGCCTTACCCACCGGTTCACATTAGAAAATAATTACAAGCATGTAGTTCAAAAGACTAGTATATTTGGGAAAGAAGAAGAAAAATACCTTAAATTTCAAATGCCTTAGCTGAATACTGGAAGGTACATATTTGTACATTCACAGGGTTATCTTTATATCAATCAGTTTTCTTAGGATAAATTTTCATCAGTGACCTGAATGAATTGCTACAATAAAACACAGTTAAAACTATATCACATTGCTATGTTAAATGAACTTAAATCTCTACCACATAAATATACTTAAAGTTACAGATATGAAGGCAAATTTAGTTATTTCAGAATTTTATAACTTTCATAACTTATTTACTCATATTTCACTGATTAATAACATTCTGCTAGATTTGGTTTATAATTTTATCTGTCTATCCTTCCATATATTCATGCATTTTTATTCTTAAGAGTTTTTATGTCAATTCCCCATATTGCATTATTAGTTAGCAATTATTCTCTCTTGCACACTACTATACTATTACTAATAATAATGTTGTGGGGAGATTTCACAGATTTTATAGAAGAACTGGTACTGGTTTAAAAGTATACCAATCAGATGATTTAATTAGCAATCTATTTTTTATTCCACTTTCTCTTTAGATGTTACCTTTAGCTAACTATGCTTTTTAAGATGACTTTACTTGCGCATGTGTGCTCCTATAACTCTTTGGGCTTCCATATGCCTGAATTCTTAATGAGCACTGTACCTCCATAGAAAAAAGTATGCCGAACAGTGGTGGGAAAAGATAGATTGTTCTTTGCATTTCCTGAGCTAGTTCAGTCCCGCTTTCTCTGACATTTTCCACTGATGGTTAGTAACTGCCAGTCTTACAATGTCAACCCAAGTAAGCCTCCTATTCCCAACTTAGTGCTCTTTTCCCCCACATTTTATTGATATGCATACGTAAAAAATATAAAATCTACTTTGATCTTGAGTATTTTGTGCACGTACATATTGTGGCAAAGTTACAAATTCTTTCCTTCTCTCTTTTTAGCCCTCTCCCTCTCCCTTCCAGTTCTTAGAATTCCCCACATTAAGCTCCATAAAATAATTGTGATCTGGGTTTTTCATATCAGAGAAAATATTCTGTATTTCACCTTCTGCTTCTGATGCACTTCGCTAAGCATGATGGTCTCAAGTTGCCTCCATTTGGCTACAAAAGCCTCCATCCTATCTGTTTTGTAGATGAGTAGTTGTATTTCATTGTGTTTAAATATCAGTATTTATGTATCCATTGGTCTGTTGATGGGTAATTTGTTGCCTTCCACGTTTTAGCTATTGTTAGTTGTTCTGCTCTGAAAAAATGAATCTATGCAATTTTTGGCTTGAAAATAAGTGAGTCAATTTACACAAGATTTCCAATTTCAAGATCATCAATAGCAATTGGCTTTTTAAATAAATGTGATGTAATCAGCTTGTGTAGACCTGGGGAACTAGGTAACTTAAAAGTGAAGTGAGGTGGAACTTTGTGAGCTAGACAACATTGTCTTGTAGTTCAAGACAAATCTCTGAATCCAGTTCCAGTAACACACACACACACACACTCACACACAGTGAGAGAAAGACAGTGAGAAAGAGTCTCATATTCACCAAAACAGATCATCATACTTGAGATAATATTGATATTTACTATAATTTCCTTTACTAAGTCTTGGTTGTCCCAGCAGGTCTATAAGGCTTTTGTATTGTATTTTTATACTTATCTTTATGCTGTTCAAATCCAACATTTTTCACTGGGTTTGTTGGTCTCCTCTATAAGTTCTGTTATTGTAGATAACAGAACCTTTCATAGGCATCTTGCATTTTCAATTTTGTATTTTTTATTTAGCTCTAGATACAGTGAAAATTATAAAGAAAACAAATTACATTTAAAAAAAAAACTCTGTTTATGTAAGATGTTTACCAATGTGGGCAATTTTGTGCTTTGATAAAAAATTACCGTAATTTTTCTGTTTTGATCATTTTAGTAGATATTTTGTCCTACAAGGCTTCTTTTTTTAAAACAAAATATTAGAGAATATTATGATATTTCTGTTTATTAAATTCAGATCCAAACTTTCTTAACTGATGGAGATGATGCTTTGGATTTTAGCACTATTTCCAGTTAGATGAATTTCATATTTATGGTGTTTTTCATGTGTTTTATTATCCTGTGAGTTAGGAAATGTGCTTGTGTACTTTGAAAACTAATGGGTGATTCGTCAACTCTAAAAATAAGTATTTGTTTGCTTACTAAAGCATCTCATAAGTAGAATCTTTGTATTTCTAAATTTGAAGTCAAACTTGCATTCACAAATCCAAAGTTTCTCATGTTTTACCTGTAAGTGCCAAATAATCATATAAAAATCAGAGCATATTTCTTTAGAGGTTGTTTTTTCTTGGCCAATAGAATAGTTCCTACTTTCTATTCAGTTACTTGTAGTAGAAAGCCAACCATTTTATTATGTTCTTTTTTGATGCTGAAAATAATCAAAACCATGATTTAACAATAACTATTGGAATACAGGCGCCTTAGAAATCCTTTCTTTGAAATGAAAATATGACTAAAATTCTCTCATATTTTTCAGACTTCAGATTTTTGGCATAATTTACAGACTGTGTGTGCCTGTATTTATATAAAGATCTTAAAATATTATTGTTGATAAATTTTGTATATAAGTAGTGTGACTATGTTGTATTTATATATGTTAAGGTCTTAAAATTTTATAGTTGATAAGTTTTGTATGTAAGAAGTGTGACTATGTTAAAGTTTAGAAAACTTCTTAAAAGGAGTAAAAAAGTACCAAAGACTTGGTGGAAAGAGAGATTCTTAAAATTACTTTTCAGTTTTCTACAATCTAGTAATGATTTTCTAAAATCTTTTTATTTCTTCCTTTTCCTTTTTTTCTATGAGGATCAAAGTCTAGCTGATATTTTTCCCGTTGTTGCTCCATCTAGAAAATTCAGCTTTGCTCTTAGGTCTTGAAGTTAAAGTGAGAATAAAGCAAATTTAGAAGCTGCGGGGTATCACGAGAAATAAACAAACAGAGGAATATAAAATGTTGATTAAAGATCAAAGAATAGTAGCAGAATTAATTATCTGTAAGCTGTAAAATTACTTATAAACTGCATAAAGCCAAGGCAAGGGAATTAAAAACCTATTACTAATTAATTCTTATAATAAGTTAATAAAACAGACAAGACACATCTTAATATTTGAGTGGAGCTTTGGATGTAGTATCCAAACTCATTTCTGAAAATCGTATGTTTCAAAGTACCTTCAAGATATATTTGTCCAGGTGAGATTTAGGCTTTACGTATAAATGCAAGATGAATGGAAGAAAATGACAGTGACCTTCAAAATATAGACCTAATGTAACATCGTGCTGTTAGAGGTTTTAAGCAGTGCATTTCATTCAATAAGTTCAAAGTATTAACAAATACTTATAATCAATACCCGTTCTATATAGTTTTCGAGTTTATGAGTCTTGGATTAGTCTTTGACAAAAGAATTGCAAATGTCCATATACATAATGATTTTATAACAAATTTATTTTGGAATTATCCTGAGCATTTTACTGGTAAGAAGTTTTGTATTTCTGGAATGGATGGCTTCAGTCAACAGCATAGCTTTTAGCAATTATCTGAATTTCAGCAAATGTTTTAGAAACAATGATTTCTTTGAAGCTTACATTTTACCATTTTAAATTTTTCCCATTTTATTAATATATATATATGAGACTCATAATGTTTACATTGGATTTGAGTATTTTGTGCACATATATCTCACGTCACACTTACACACCCTCCCATCTCTCTTTTTGACCCTGTCATACTCTCTCCATCTCCCCCGACTCCCACTATCCCATCCCCATTTCTTGCTATGAGATGATTATATTCTGGATTTAACTTATTGGAGAAACCATTTTGAGGCTTTTGTTGCTAAATGGACACAACTTGAGATCATGATGCTCAGTGAACTGAGTCAGGCACAGAAGGTTAAATACTGAAAGTAAAAGATCTTTAAGTGAATGAATGAGGAATGCGAAGTCTTCTTCCTCTGGGAGGTATTGACATGGTAGGTAGCACATGTTGACTTTCCCTTCTAATTTATGTCTTACACACGAAGTGGCCTCCACGACGAAGAAAACTAATCAAGCAGCGCTTAATACTGCACTCGTTATAAACATTTTTTATTTGCCACACATTATGTTAAAAAACATTTTGTACATTTTCTTAGCGTTCGAAACATCACACATTTCTTAAAACATTAATATTTTCCCATTAGTCAAAATTTTTATTCAATACTTTGTTAAGGACACTATGGATTTAAGCTTGTTGGTTTAAGCATACTTTTTGGCTAATAAAAATGCCTTGTCACATTTTGTCCCTCTGCAGTGTTTCATAGAATGCAAAAGTCCGAATTTTACAGAATATTCTCAATTAGATTTTAAAATTAATTTCATAGATAACACCTATTTCTCCTGCCATATTTCTTGTAATTCTTGCCTCTGTGGGTCGTTTCCCCTATCCACATCCCAAATGCGGGGCTCCTCCACTATTACCAAATAGATTGCTGCGTAGACTTAAACTCTTCCTTTACAAAATTTAATGGAATATTTACTATTAATTCTAGTCATTTTATTTTAAAAAAATTAATCCTGGAGCTCTCTGTGATCTTTTTGAAACTAAATACAACAATTTTCATGCAAATAGAATCATTAATTAGAATAATTTGTACTAAAGCTAGTATATTAAAATCATGGTTCACTCTCTCAAGATGTCACTCAGTATATGTAAATTATCCAGTAAGGAATCCATTACCAGTTATTCTGTTCTCTTTTCATCTTTCTCACCATAACTTAACTCCATATTTGTATCATCATTTATAGGCTCTATTACAGTGTTTGTCCTTAAATGCAGTTTGGTTTTGCCCCTATCCACTGTTAATATTTAACTCATCATTAAGTAACATCCTAGTGAGCACTTCCAAGTACTTATCTTGGTTTCTGTACCAGCAGTCTCATTTCAACCTGGGTTAACGTGGACTGTATTGTCAGATTTCTCAAAACAAAAACCAAACAAACAAAAAGCAAGATCTAGTGGAGATAATATGACAATGTTGAACTTACACTTATATGTACCATAAAAAGAAAACTTCAAATTCTTTTAAGTCAGATCAGAAGGCTCCATGTCATATATTTAAGCTTTATACTCTGCACATGCCTGCTTTCTTTGTACAGTATGATATTAAATATATTTCTGGGACATTTAAAAATGTTTTTATTCTAAAGATTTTTTTTGATATCTCTCAATGAATATCCTTTTCTTTTCTACAAGTGTATTCTGACATTCATACTATGGAGTCTCTGGCTCTGTTAAAATGTACTGTGGAAGGTCAAATTAGCCTCCAAAGTCACTAGGAGCATTTTTTTGGCTATTCTGATGAGTGCGCGTGCATGCTCGCTCGCGCACACGCATGCGCGTGCACACACACACACACACACACACACACACACACACACACACACACACACGTACGTGTAGGAGAAACCAAATGGTTTCATGATCCATTCCCGAAAGACACATTTGGCGCTTTGTTACTTCTTCTGAATACTTACAGCAAGTCTATAGATATCTGTGGCAGAGGATGGACAGGCACATTAGGAAGAGGAAGAAAGCAGAGCCTGCCAGTTCCATCCACAGCACTGTTGATGAAGGAGAAATTCAAAGGTTGAAAGCCTGGGATGTTGAGATTTGATCTGAGTTGTGACTTAGCTTCCCTGATATGACTGAAGAGAGGAGAATTTGCACATATATATATATATATATATATATATATATATATATATATATATATATATATATTCTCTGGAAGACCCCAGAGAATATATAAATACACTCATTCTGCAATCTTGACCCAACCATACCAAAGGATGAAGGCATTTTCCAAGTAGCTGTGAGCATTCTATCCCACAGATGGCTGATGAGTTCCTTCACTTAGCTTTGATGGGTGGGGAGTTTGAGAGGGTTGATTGAACATTGGCAGATTACAAACAAGAATTCTGAAATGAAAATTTGAATTTACCCAAACCTCTATTCATATACAAGTGATAAAAGCATCTTTTTCTTTTATCTTCAATAAATTTTCTCTTGTTGACCGTTTTTCAAATGCTACATTCAAATAGCAAATTTGATTCCTCACTGTGTCTCAAGCTTTTCTTTATAGGTAATGATGTTTCTTCTTTAACCATCCTATTGGCACTATATTATAATTGCAAGTGTTATGCCTAATGCTTAGCAATCCTCATCTACTTTATCTTTCCTTTGTCATTTATTTTATATACTCATGAGAGTAAAATTATTAAATAAAATCACTTTGAGTCCTGCCTGTGTAAAAGTAAGAAGCATTTTGCACCAAGTATGGTTTAAGGTACAACACTGTCCTGAGATTTAACAGAAAAACATTAACGCATTTTATATTTTGTCGTGTTTTATTACTGCCTACCATCTTATTTACAATAAAAAATAATGAGTTGTAGAGATATCTATTAAGGGATTTCATGAGGAAAGACTTCACTCTCACAGGGAGCCTAAATGCAGGCAGAGGATTGTTTGGGATAAATAACTGCTTGATAAGCTGATTAGACCAGGAAGGATAACCTTCTCTGTGGTATGCAAACACTCCCGGGCTCAGAAATTCTGCCAAACGCAAATAAAAATCCCTGAGATACCTTTTCTGGCAAAAGATGGGAGCTTTTCCTTCAGGATGTTCAAAGATTGGTGCTTACAGTTTTATTAGTAAGCAAAACCTGTTTGATGTGTCCCTTGTTCTAGAAATAACAGAGATAAAGATCCTCCCCAATCGTTATTTTAAATGATAGGAAATACTGCCAAGAACAAGCTTCTTTTAGTACAACCTCATATGTAAAAATTTCACGACCAAAAGGCCTACAGAGCTTAAAACCAAATTACTTCCGGTGCACTGAGGTTCAACCCCACCTCCTCATTCTGAAAAGCAATCTTACTTGAGGCATATTCTGAAGGTTTGCATTTCAATCTTCCTTTGTAATCTTTTAATCACAGACACTAGGGTATTTGTTTATAGAATTGGTGAAAAACAAGAGATTGCCCATAGAGGCAAACTTAGGGACAGTAAACTAGTACATGACAGTAATGATTTCGAACTAATCCGGCCTTCTCAGGACTCACATGTGTGGAGAATCTCATATCGCTTCCTCGTTTTCTTGTACACCTTAGGGAATGATGGGATAAATGGGACTTCTTTCTGTTATATTGAAGAGTATTTGGGCAGCTACAGGAGATCAGGGGGAGCACCAGGGAAGGCATGCAAGGAGGTGGGAACTGTTTTTCAAGCAAATGAGCTCATGCAGGATGCGTGCAGGTCCGTGTGCTCAGGAAAGGCAGCCGAAGTGGGCCTCTGCTGAGAACAGGTGGGCAGTTTCTGCGACGTGGAAAAGGCTGATTTATTCCATGATTTTTTCAGAGTGGCACAAGTTGCATTTGCATTTTTTGGCAGATAAAAATGAAAATCAGTATTTTAATTTTAAAATAAATCATTTGAGACATTTAAATAAAATTTAGTTTATCTTTTGTTGGAGGCTTTTTCAGTTAAATAAAATTACCTGCTATGTATGACAGAATTTTTTAATAACAATATCTCAAATTGATATCTATATATTTAATTCTAAAGTTATAAATGTGAAAGTTTATATTTTCTTCATACTTTTAGACTGGAAAATGAATGTTTACCAAATTTTACCAAAACAGTGTGCTATTTGAAATAAGTATCCTTTATGACAGTTAATAAATTTTTATTTGGCTTAAAATCACAGTTATAAAACCCATCCCAGAATATCCCTCACTCTCTTTCTTTTTCTTTCACTCTTATTCACTTGTTTCTTTTTTCCTTTGGTTTCTCTAAATTTCACAGGTGATAATAATTCCAGATTATGAGCATAAGAAAATAAAAGTTTTTTTACCTATTTAATGAATATATATATATATACTTACATACTCCACTAAAGGAAATTTCTAAGAGATGAATTTTCTATTGACATTTGAGCTTAATAAATTTCATAAATCCTTTCAAGGGTTTAGTATCAAAAGTATTTTTACCAAATTCAGATTATTTTTCCAGAGCTCCTATATTTAAAAAAATCTCGTAATTGTAATCATATACTTTCTATTTTGCTCTTAACTTTTTGGGGAAAAAAGTAAATACAGTTTTCCAGGCTTTATTTATAAAATGAGATGTAAGAGATTCTCTGCTCAGATCTAGAACTCTTCTGTCTCAATTCCAACTCATTGATATATACTACATAGTTATTTTCATTTCAAATTCTGTGATTTTTAAGGTTGCAACCTCAGTCAGATATTTGTTTTATTTTTGAAATTTTATACTAAAACAGAATAATTCAACTGATAGTCACTTGAAACATTCAAGGGTCTTTTATAATCTATGTTTGAAGGATCATCAAGGCATAAGAGGATAGAGCAGAATATAGAGCGATTCAAACTGGGACATATTTCCACCCAATCCAAGACAAAGATTTGGGAAAGTTTGGCAGGCTATTGGTTTTCATCATTGTATCAAGGTACTCCATCATTCAGTGTGACACATGACTCATTGGAAACCCTACCAGGAAAAGCAGAAGCTGCTGAATCATCTAAAATAAACTTCGCTAGAAAGATACATTGTACCAGTTACTTTGCTTGTTTTATGGATTTTTGTTCTTACAATTTATTCTTTAACATCTTCAAAGTTTAAAACTTCCTGAGCCTATTTTCTGCATTTCAGCATTACTCAAGTACTAAAGCTTTTAGTCATGTCAGGTTGTCTAAGAAATATTTGACAAATGAACTGTTTCCTTGGGCATCATATTTGCTTCCACAAACATCGCTCAAAACACAAGAAGTTGTTAAGTTTCTTCCTAACTGACAGCACTGGCAGGCACACTTCTCTCAGTTGACTTGGTGTGTATTTTTGATGTGCATATATTATAAAACTAGCTTTATTCGTTTACAATTTTAAATTCTCAGAGCAGCAAAATAGATTAGAACCAACAATTAAATGAAAATGATATTCAAATTATTTGTAGAATAAGATACTTTGTAATTTATTTTGAAAGTGGAAAGTATTCAAAGCTATAAACAAGATGCAGGTTTGAAGAAAGGCAAAGTTGATCAAGACTGTAAGCTAAAGAAGCAATTTATGCCAATCATTAGTGTGCATACTGCTTTTAATGACACTGCTAAGTTGCTTTCATATCAAAGAGTATGTTGCTTTGTAGATCTAAGGTAGTCAACTGCATTATGTCTCAACTTTCAGCTAGTGCAAATTGAAACACTTGAGTTGCAAAATCAAATTTATCAGACAAATAGCAACAGACTATTGACTATCACGTGATTCTCCAAGCATGGAACAGGAAAAGGTAGCGCATTTGTCACTAGAAACAAGAAAGATAAAAGAAAGATAATCTCGTGCTGTTTCATTGTTTACTTCACAAGTTTAAGACACACAATGTGCTCTAGCAGCAAATGTCTGGGGTATGACGCCTTCCTGTTAAATTACAATTGTGAATGTTCAGGAAATTGTGTCAGCATTTTCAAGGAGTTCCTTTTCTATATTGGGTATTTTGTTTTAAGTACAACAAAAAGCCAAACTCAAATTCATTCCTAATGAGCCCTGTGTTAATGTCAAAGTCTCTGCCGTCCACTCAAATGCCAAGGAACACATCTGACTCTGTAATGAGCCAAACAGTTGTCTCTTCATAAGCTCAGTTAGCCTTCTGTTAGGTAGCAGCATCCAAAATTTACAGCATAGTGGTGGAGATTGTTGCTGTGATGGCTGAAATCCAATCAAAGATGTAAAACTTCTCATATCGTGTCGATATTATTGCCAAGTCTTTACCACCCTGTCTCCACACGGAATAAACTGACCCAATAAATTCCAGATGGACTGTCACCTGATTTCCATCGCTCTCAACGCTAATGGGAAAGATCAAACTAGATGACAGGCATCAAGGCCTTTAGCCCGTGGCAGGATGGTGGATGAGGGCAAAAGTGTGAAAAAACACTGATGAATCTTTCTTTTCCCTGGAGAATGTTTCCAATTAACCGTCTTATTTTTCATACTTCTAGGTTCTAAATTTTATTGGTATTCTAACTTGACACATGATGGCATTCACAAAGTTTAACGCTTATTTTATTTCCATCTTCTATGTCTGGTTACGTGACACCCATATACCATGACAATAGATGTTTTCACATAGTCATTGGTAATGAAATGGGTACTAGAAATAAGGGCATTTTAGAGAACTTGGACTGTGTCACAAATGCACACAAAAAGTTATGAGTTGAGATTAGATAACTGACTCAGGCAGGCCTACACAATGGGAGAGACACACATTTTTGTGACCTTTTCAATTAGTGGTCTGTACTAATGTAGGTTCCTATATAGAGTTTTCAAGTATTTACTCATAAGTGTAGCAAGGAAATTGACTTGATCAATGTACTTCAAAGATAAAAGTAGAAGGCGATGTAGCGATGGAGCTTCAGACAAAGATGAACAAAAGAAAGAAGGTGGGAATGATAGAGAAGGAAAAGGAGAAAGAGGTTGTATTCAGTGCCGTATGAAATGAAGACTCAGGCTTCCTTTTCCAAGTGGTATGATTTCCAAGTGATGGCCAAAAGTACTTGTGGAATATCACTCCGGTGACTCATTCTTTTAGAAGTAGCAAGTTCACCACAAGCACTTCTTGCTGTTGTATATTATTCTGAAATCTGCATCTTGCGCTCTAATCTTTTTCTGGAATTCTAGATTTATAACCCAATAAGAGATAGACCACAGTCTTTTCTTTCCAAATATTCATCTCAAATTTACCATATTCTAAAGAGAACATCTTATATATTATATTTTTTACTAAATATATTTCATTCTGAATTAGTTTTGACAAAAAAGAACAGTATTCACATTTTCTCTTTTTAACCATATCCTGTTTCACATATGCCTCTTTCTCCACCAGTGTCAGTATATCAAAATTACTTTGATCTCTTGTATAAGGCATAATTTAACCTCTTATCCTGTTTATAATTCCACTTACAATCACTTCCTTTGGATATGATCTCAGCATAAGAGAGATATATTTTCAAAAATATAAACTCATCATGGCATAATTGTAGAAACATTAATATAATAACAGCTCTTATTATTATAAAAAACCAAAAATACAAATCTTTGACTCTAGTAACGATTCACAAAAGTGAAACCTTTCCAATCCCCACATACTCTTCCCCACACACTACACAATAATAAAAGCTCCACTGATAATTTTGCTTTGTCTTTTTGCTGTCTTTAATCCCATGGCCCAGCGACAGATGCACTCTGCCTTAGATTCTCAGCACGAGCTGTTTCAGCCACATCGTATCCTTGGCTGCATCCTCAGTGTTAGGTCCACCACTTTCAAGTTACATGCTTTACCGGAGCAATCTGTTTAAAGTGAAAACTTGTGTGTCTTAATTACTTACTTGCATGCAAATTAACCACAATCTGACTTCTATTTCTTTATATGACCAAAATCCTATAGTAGGAATCCCAAGGCCCCACAGGGACTAGTTCATTGGAAGACTGAGTCTCCAAGCCAGATGATCAAAGCCCCAAATCTTGTCAGCGTGCTTCTATTAGACTCTAATGCTGCTGTTGATGACAGGTGGTGGAGCTTCTCTCCCCCTTGTTCATCTGCCCCTAGTGACCAAAGGTTGGGAACCACTATCTATAAAATTATCGGCTTCTTGTAAGTAAGACTCATGTTTTTAGCAGCAAACTAGTGGCTATCATATAAGTGTATTTGATAGATATTGCTAAACGTTAAATGATTTCAAGATTAGAATGAAAAATATATATTAAATATATAATAAATATAAAATTAGTTAAAATTAACATTTAATATTAATATGACATTGGTATAGATATAATATTCTATATAAATATACATATGTAAATATATATGTGAGGGCTGACAAGGCCAATGACTGGATCAGAATGAGAGCTGGAACTCTGAAACAAGTGGGATAAAAGAATCAAACTGAGGTGAAAATATTAAAGTGACTTGTAGAAAAGAAGTAGCGAATAGGGAGATTAAACATTCACAACAACCACCTCCTTGCATCTGTAAAAGACAAGATTATTCTTTTTCTTAGCACTAACAGAAAAGATATAGTGCATGAATCTTGTTCCACTATCACTCCAGCCCTACTGAACTGTTACTGTCAATTATTTTACTTGGATCTTCTAAGCCTCTATATTAGCTAGAATATTATTGGCATTGTTCTTACTATGATATTGGATGCTTTTTATAGAAGAAGGTTGAATTTAGTAAAATTCAACCTGAGAAAATTAATAAAAGGATTTCAGTGTTAAAAATGGTAATTGTTCAAGTGGAAGAAACCCGTATGAGGCGCTGTTGAGATTTCCACATACTATTTAGGAAGCTTGTGTTTGAATGGCTAAATATGGAATATAGGCTTATATAGTTTACCTAAAGGGAAAAACTAATTAAGAAATGACCAGTGAAAATTTGAGTAGATCATCAATTATTTTACAAAACCATATATGGAGTTGCAGTGTGACAGTTTGCTTTGTTCAATTATAATATTTCGGTGTGAATTTCTACATATAGTGCAAATCTGTAGAAGATTTCAAGATGTTTGTCTGTTTTGTCAGTTGTTTGAGAAAGGCTCTTGCTTTGAAGTGCAGACAGGTCTTGAATTCACAGTGTGGCCCAGAATGGCCTTGAACTCAGAACCCTCCTGCCTCAGGTCCTGAGCTCTGGAATAACAGGCATGAAGCACCATGGGCAGCTATTACGTGGGTCTGGGAAGACTGAACCAAGGCCTTAAGCTTCCTAAGCTGGGGTAGTCTAATTCCTGAGCTACGGCCCCACTCCCAGTCCCCAGATGTTTTGAATATTTATATTTCTCTGTAAAGGCAGATACCACATGAGAAAAACTAACACGTAATATTTTGTTTTAGAAATTTCCCTTAGATGTTAATACAATATTGTGGATTTTTATGTATTTTTGAATAACTGCATGTGTATAAGCTTGTGAGAGCTGTGTAAATTTTTACTCCCCTAGTAATTTAAGTAGTTTGTATCGGAATCCTGATTTGTCCTTTTGTCCTTATTTCACACCTAAGTAAGAAAAATAAATGCCTGCTGTTAATTCTAAGTGAAATTTAGATAGGATTTCTTGGTTTAATTGATTTTTTTTACATCTATGGTAATGCAAAACTGGCATATTCAACTTAATTCTTATTTTTTCACATTATTAAAGTCATACCCTGTTCAAGCGATATAGCTTTATTTTATTCTGGCTTATATTGCCCCTATTTAATTGATTCTTTGAATTGCTAATAAACACATATTAAAGCAATAGAAAAATGAATGTTTTAGAATAAGCATCATTCTATGATTCCAAATTATAATTCAGTGCTTATTGCTATTTTTCTCTTAAGAAAAATTACATTGCATCATGAATGTGAAATGAATATCACATTAAATATGTAGTTTAGATTTATGTTTTCATGAGTAACTTGTGTCGGAAGATAATTAAAGAATTCAAAAATATTTAGTAATAAATGTAGAGAAAAGAGAAATAGTTTTCAAGTGATTCTCAACATCTGTAATGTTTGCCCAGAACTCCATTTGAGGGTATGGTAACACCACTAGTTGGAATGACAGAATCCAATACTCTTTTTTTTTTTTAATTTGTCTAGGTTTCTTTGTTTGTTTGTTTGCATTTTCATACTGCTGCATTCTTTTATAAACACAACTTAATACTATTTCCCACCCTAAGTTGAACAGACATTTGTTTACATATAAGGAAATAAGATCACATAAATTTTATATAATTCTCACACGTGTGACATAGATTTATTTAATCACCATACATACTAATACATTTCAATACACTTTGAAATCACAATATATGTACATTTTTTTCAAAATGTAAGCATGATTGTATTATTATTTTCTCTTCAAACCAAAAGCTGCTAGCTTAACTTTATTCTCTTACACCCTCTAATGCAATAATCATTCATTGAGTAAGATTAATGGAGCAATATTAATAATATTTAGTAAGTCATTTGAATTTTATGTTGTCAATAAAAAATGTACCACTGAATGCAGTAGTTTCAATAAATAGTTTAGAGTTCATATTTTCAGGTGTGACTTCTTTACGATATAGCTCACATTTTAAACTTGAATAACATTATAGTCAGTGTAGCAGCTTTATGAAGTGTATCAATCACTTAAAAATTATGATGGAGAAATAGTTTCCAAATACTCTTCTTCCTCACCACCAAAAGTTGAGTTAAGAAATGATGTCATGTTAGTTTTGATCACATGCAGCATTTAAATATGGGGAATTTATGTTTGTGATTACCACGGACAGCTAACAAATCCTAACAGTAAGGATTTTAAGCCAGATCTCATTAAGTGATTTATAAAATTACAGCTCCACAAAAATGAAAGAAACTACTTTCCCCCTAGACTTCAAAAAATCTCTTATTATTGACTGAAGAATATACAAGATATATGAAAAGAAAAGACAAATTCCCAAATATTTCTTTCTTCTTTCCTGAGACAGGTCAGCTCAAGGATCAGTCCATCTGCTTAACTACCAAAAACAAAACAAAACAAAACAAAACAAAACAAAAAAAAACCTTCATTAGACTTCAAATTTCTATTTTTCCTGTTAATAGCCATAGGAATGTTTGTAGCTAACTTAATTTCCTTAAATTATGTGTAAGAGAATAAACCTACATCAATGGAATTACTCACTTAATAGAATGGATGGATATCTCTATGCTGAAGCTCATTACATTTAAATTATCAGAAAGAACTAGTAATTTTTTTCTTAAACTATTCAAAAATAAAATATGGAGATACACAGATTATATGTGTAGGTTATCACCTATGCATGTATTTCTCATCTCTGATCATTTATGGGCTAGAAGTAGTTTCAAAATTAATGAGAATAGTGACTGTCCAATCTTAATTTCTCAGCATCATTCTTTGATACCAAGAGCCAAGCACTCTTGGAAAAATGTTACCTTTAGTGGATGAGTTCTGTGGCAAGCAACATACCAGGTAAGCCTGCCACACGTTGAAGTCACAGACAGGATGTACATACTAACAAAAAAGTGGAAAACAGTCAAAGGAATGTGGGATGATTTAATGGTAAAAATTGGAAAATTTTGACAAAACTGCTAACATTATCTAATTATAAACTATAGTTATAAAATGTCCAGATATCAGATACAAATGCAAAAACAGATAAAACTTACCAAATAGGTCATAGGAAGATTTGTCTTTTAGAGGGAAATTTTCAATCTATAAATGTATTATTTTAAAAAGCCTTAAAATCATCCTTAGAAAAATGTAACATTAATAGGTGATAGTTACAATGACTGGTGCTGTGTGTGAAATTTAATTGAAAAATATGAGAAAAAATATTTAAATAATTAAAAGTTTCCTTCACCCAATATAATTATGAACTACATAGAGGAAATACGCTACTTGCCGAGGAGAAAGTTGGCAGCAGCCATTTTGATCAAAGATTAATGTCAAAACATCATCAATTATAAGACAAATTAGCATCAAACATTACAATATGATATATTAGGAAGGACAGAGTGTCACTTTGGTGTTATGTTTGCCAGAAATACAAACTCAATACAGTCATGACAAGAGACAAGATAAACCCATATTGAAAAGATTTTTTAACAATGACGGAAACTGTTCTTTATAATATTAAGGAAATGAAAAAGAGGAATATACATTACCTGGTACAGACTGAAGGATACTAAAGAGAAATAACAAGTATATACAGTATAGTCTCTCTTGAGGAATCCTAGGAGAGAAATGGATGCTAGCGAAAAAAGTACTGAAATTTAAAATAAATATTTTATTTAAATAATATTGTTAAAATAACAGCATTTCACCAATGTTAGTGTTCTCTTTCTTGTAACTGAACTGCAATCCTATAAAATACTAATGATGAAAATCTGGTAGGATTTGAAGAAAATACCTGTAATATTTTTCGCGGGTCTTCAAACGCATAAAAATAGCTCAAAACAAAAATTTAAATGTGTAATGATAAATCGTCATGAATTACAGAATAATAATGTGCAACTTCTATGCTGTGATTGAGAGGTTAGAATTAGTAGAATATGCCAAACAATAAGCTTCCCAAATGACCACAAATTCTTAGTGACCAACCTGTGAGAAAACTCAGACTTTTCTGCGGCTCTTACTAGCACTTTACGGAGTACCAGCTCCCCATGGAGTATTTCCATATTTATAGGCTAGTGGCATTTCGTCTGTTTGGTGAGGACATTATTTCTGAAAGTGTGACATCTTTTGTAAAGGTGACATGGTACTACATAACTTGACTGTGGTAGAAAACAAAAATTAAATTCATCCCTTTTACAGAGATTTTGCAATGTTTTATTGGTGCCACAGTTGCATCTAACATGGAAGAAGGCATGGTGCATTTCAATTCATGAATCAGAATGAGATGCAACGTATCCGTGAATTTTAGTCTCAGGCTGGAAAGAGTCATGTGGTAGTAATATACTGGAATTCATGTATGTGTATGTGTTCATGTAAATAATGAGGTAAAAATAGGAGCTACATATGTACTTTTTGAACTTCATTCATAAAACATAGGCAGAGAATCCTAGTGTCATCATGAATAGAAAAGCCCAGCTCCTCTCATAATGCCATTTAAACATTAAAGATCATAAAGACCAAAGAGAGGAAATAAAAAAAGTTTTTTAACAGAGGAATAAGAACTGGATGCTGTCGTCCTACCATTTTCTTTCCATGTAAACTTTGTTATGTTTGGAGAGAACAGGAATTGTAGAACTAGGTTATAAGAAAAGAGGTGCTTTATAAAATCATCAGAAAGCTTATCCAATAAAACTAGAGTTAGATTAAGATATACCCTCAATTTTTAAGTGATACAAATATTCTAATACTTTGTCAGATTAAAAAAGTACTTGCATTATTTTGATGCTACTCTTGGAACTTAGAATCAAAAAGTGGGTGTGGTAAGATTAATATTTGTATCCAAAACATCAGGTCATTGATTTTATGGATAAATGTATATCATGATTCAGAGATTTAAGGCTGTTTAGAGAATTCTGTAGTACTCAGATCTATAAATGTTTGCCTTCTGAAGATAAATACATATAAGAAAGTAAATGTGGTAACAGTTAGTACTGATCTATCATTATGTAGCAAGCACTGTAATTTTTTATCATAGATACATTTGGAAACAACAAAAATAATCTTCCTTTCTTCTTGGAAGAGGAAAGTAAGTGTGTAAGCAGATGTCCACATGAGATTAGTATAAAAAGTGATGGGCTCTATGAGAGACAACTGAGAGGGGAGGTAGGCAGGAAGAATCTTCAATATACTGTAGCCAGCCTTCTTGGAGAAAATGCATTTGGTCCAAGAACTGATTAGTGAGTTGTTTGAGTCATGGGAAGATCTGGGAAAAAAATTCTCTGAGCAAAGGGAAGTCTTCATGTTAGCAGAATAAAAACTACTTTATCTGGGTCAGGACTATAATGCAGTCGTTTCTTCATAGAATAAACAAAATTCAGAATGAAATAGAATCTTTTCTAAAGATAAAAATCAAAAATGTCGGAGGGACCATACTTTAAAAAGTCTCTTGAAGTGTGATTAAATGTTTGAATTTATTTCCGATAAAGAATGTCTTTATTGTCTTAAATCTCTTAAATACAGAAGAGCATACAATACTAGTGAATTAGAATTCAGATACAATGGAATAAAATTACTTTTTAAAAAATATTATTCACAATCATTAACCTTGGCGCTATTAATGGTAAATGAACTGTGGCTTTTTACGTCTTTAAAGTCACCGTGTATTCTGCCAACGATTTCTCCATTTTACCCATCTCAGCATGGTACTCTTCATTGTCTCTTTTACATATTAATAGAATAACATCTGGACATTTCTTTTTATCTTGGATGCTTGGCACTGCTTTTATTCACAATTGGATAGTGTTGACTGAAAAAGATATGACCTGAAAAATCTCTGCTAGCCGCCAAAAATATCTGTACATTATGCTAACAAGATGTTTATTCAAACCACTATGTCTTATTCTAAAATTCTAGATGTTTCTCTGTCCAAATGGAAATCTGGAGTTTTCATAAATATTACTGGCAGTAGACACTGAGTTACTGAATGACTTTTTACTCTCTCAATGAGCACATGTTATAATCCAAACATATCTAGTAAAGTATATCCTTGTGAGTGTCGTGTTTTTGAATAACTTCTTCTAATAACATGCATATAAGGGCACTAAAATTTATGTAAGAATGAAAATATATGAAAATCACATACTAATAAAATCCCCAAGGTTCTGTAAGAGTATAAAACAGTATCTCCAGGGATGTGAAAGAATTAGGTTTGAATCTTTAAAACACCAAAAAAGTTAGATTTCCGTGTCTGTATTACTATTCCTTTGTGTTGGACTTTATTTGAAGTGCTTACACTTGCAACTGCACTATATACATAGACATAGGATAGTGTCAACATTACTAGTCTAGGGCACTGACCAAATAGTTTTCAACAACATTTAATAGATTGACAATTTTAAAAATGTAATCAGCCCAAACCAGAAGCAGTGAGCACCTTTGTTAAATATGTGCTAGCTTTGCCATAGAGGACCATGTTTTCCAGAAAAACAAAGTATGCTCAACAGGTATTAAATGAAGTCATGGGGAAAAATACCAAAACATTGTATTAAGTGTCATATCGAACTATCATGGCATTCTTTCTTTTAAAGGAATGAATTGTATATTTTTAACAAAAAGTCAAGAACATAATGTTAATATTTACTAAAAACAAACCAATGTGCTGCTTTTCAGTCTTTTACACATAAATACTGATACGTTAAACAATTCATTACAGGTCTTTGCCAAGGACAATAATTTAATTCTCTTGAGATGTCCTGATACATATCATCTGGCTTCAATAACTACTGTAATTTTTTAAATTTAGATTCATAATGTACTTCTTGAGTATTTTTGGTTTTGTTGGGTGTGTAATTCATTCTCTAAGTACTCATTGTGAACTTAAATAGATCAGCAAATTACTAGCAGATGTGGAAGGCTCAAATGTGGGTGTGTCTGGGGGTGATCAACATGTAGGTCAGCAAAGTGAGAGAACGCCCACCAGTGAGGTCGGTGGCACCAAGAGATAGACTTGAGCCTTGAGGGATTAACAACAGAAGGACAAAGAAAATTTTGGATCGTTCTGAAAGAGTTCTGCTTTTCCATCCCCTCTGACTGTGGATCTCCAACACAGTCTTGCACAGGGTGTTCTACAAGGAACTGTAGGTCCTTGAGCTTTGGACTTGTGGTACATCCTTGGTAATTTTGTTCTATGACTTCCTTCTTGGACTGAGGCCACCTCCTTGACTCCCTTGTGCTGCAGCTTCTACCTTTTGGTCTGGGCAGCAATTGAATCTTCCAACTCTGTGCACATTTTTATTTGGAGACAGTTCTTACTAAACCACTGAGGTTAGCAGGCTGGGTTCCAACTTGAAATTCTTCTCCCTCTATCTCTCGGAGTGCTAAGATTACTGATTGACACCCTATGACTGTGGTCTCCTTCCTTACTTTAGGTTTTATCTTATACATTGTGCTTTTTATCTAATACAAAGGTTCTGCTTTCTTAATTTTTGAATGTCATGAACATATACTTTATATTTCATTTTTCCAACAATCTTTTTCTTTGTTTCTCTATATATCATGTGGTCCATGGGAACATACACATACTTGCAAATAAGATCTTTTTGAGCACATAACAGTCTTGCAGCAAGAGTTATTTTTTAGTAATACCATTCTTTTAGTTGCTTTTAACTTACTACTGACCAAAAAATGGATCACAAAGAAATCAGAGAAGAAATGAAAAACTTCATAAAGTTAAATGATGATGGAAGTACATCATAGCAAAACCTGTGGGACACAATGAAAGCAGTACTTAGAGGAAAATTCATAGCCATAAATGCACACATCAAAAGAACAGAACAGTCCCAAATAAATTCGCTAATGATGCACCTTAAGGACTAGAGAAACAAGAACAACTTAACCCAAAAGGCAGTAGAAGAGAAGAAATTATAAAGATCAAACCTGAAATAAATGAGATTGAAATTAAAAAGATGATAAAAAGGATTAATGAGTCAAAGAGCTGGTTCTTTGAAAGAATTAACAAAATCGACAAAACTCTTGCTAACCTCATCAAGAAAAGGAAAAAAAAGGCACAGATTAGCACACTTAGAAATGAAAAGGGTGAAATTACAACAGACTCTGCAGAAATCTAGAATATTATAAGAAATTACTTGGAACACCTATATTCTAACAAATTTGAGAACTGGGAAGACATGGATGACTTCCCAGATACATTGAAAATGCCAAAATTAAGCGAGAAAGATATAAAAATATTGAATAACTCCATCACACACACAGAAATTGAAGCAGTAATAAATTTCTTTATTGACCCATTAATTGTCCAGAAGAGTTTTGCAATCCCTTTGGAATCATGTGCTGTAAGAGGTGGGACCTGGTCAGTAAGGCAGAGCACTGGGGCTAGACAAAAGAACGATGAATCACTGCAACATGATCTGGAAAGATATATGCTAGCCCCGCCCTTTCTTGCCATCTCTGTTTCCGGTCAGTCATGCTGTACACAGCTTTTCCTCTGGCTATGTCTCCCATATGCTTCCACTGTTGCCATCTACACATGAATGAACAAAGACCTTCTGAAACTGAGACCAAAAATAGATCTTTCTCCTCTCATGTTGTGGATATAGGGTATTGTGTTCCAGAAATGAAAAAGTAGCTAAAGCAGTTGTTTAACTATTTTTCCCCACAATTTCTCCTTTTTTCTAATGCTTTGAACAAGAACAATAAATCTAATTCTGTAACTTGAAAATATAAGTTAATAAATGGTCCCTTCTCTATTACAAAGACTTTAAAAATTCAGAAGAATAATCTGCCTATTGATCTTCTCACCATACCCATCCCATTGCTAAATCTGTCTTCCTAATGCATGCTAATGTGATTCCTATAATTCCATACATTTCTTCAATTATACAAGCATCTATAAACATTTATGCACACAAATATTTAATTTGTATCACAGGCCTGCCTTCAAGTAATTACATGTTATACTTAATTAGAAACAAATACTTATTGCCATGGCAATAGTTATAATGAAATCTGTTTTTTAATTCAAAGAAGATAATTTCTCTGTTGCATTTACAATAAACCCCTGTAGACAGCCAGTAAGAATGCTTACCATTGATTGCTTGTGAATAAATTATAATTTCTGTTAGAGAATATAAAATATTTTCAAATGTAAAGTATGCCAGAAAATAGAAAAAAAAAAGTTTTAATCTAAAATTTAAAAATCACAACAGCAAAAAATGAAAAAAAAAAAAAAGCTAGACTTGGCTACAAGAGTTACCAATATTGCATCGAATACATGCAATCGCATGAATTAATAATTTTTTATCTCAAAGAAGTTGACTTCTGAGTATAATTTGTTCTCATATTCAAAATTAGCAAGTAATGGAGAATCAGCATTTAAGAAATGGGTATATGGTTTGTCGTTTAGTTATATGTTTATCCAGTAGGCTCAAAGAGCAAAGAATATCAATGCTGGGGAAAAATTCCACCCTGCCTTCCAGTGCTTTGTCAAAACCAATGATGTAGGGCTTTCTGCCAAGGCGCTTTGATTTCATACTATTGGGGTGTATTTACTGACTTTAGAGTTTGTGGCTCTCTATAAATTTTCTGTGGTTGTATCAAGGAAGTAGACATTGCAGAAGTTACAGAAATTAATACTCTGCAAAAGATTTTCAGTAGAAGAACGCTGGCATCTTCCATAGTGCAGACTGATGGTGGATTGTAAAGAATTTCCTTAATACCTGTAAAAATTTTCTCATTGATTGTGTTTCTGAAGTATGAATCATGGATACATGGACTGAAATTTTGCTTTTATCGGTAAAAAAATTAACAGGTTTCTTGGACAGTAAACTACACATACACACATATGCACACTACCCGCCTCTCTCTCTTGCACACACACACACACACACAAACACACACACACACACACACACACACAGCTAGAATGAAATGATCTAGATATTTTACGATGAAGAAAATGTTTTTAAGTTATTATTTATATTATTATATGTTTGAGGTACCTAATAATTGAATTCACTTTCAGGAGTTATTACATATAGGTTATTCATAGAAATTACATAAAATACTAAGAAAGGTACTTCTCAATGAACACCTCTAAAATACTACAAAACTTCAATGAGAAAATATATATGTTTTTTTTTCTGGCTCTCTGACTCTAAGTAAATACCATTGAGCCCTCTGAACACAAAGTTAATTTTACATTTTCATAAATCTCAAGAAGTGTCCACATGCCAATGGAACTTGCTTGAAAATTATAAAGAAGCAAACAAATGTAAAAATAAATCACTTCATTAAGTACAGATTTATTAATTATGTACTATCTGCCAAACATTCTTAAACTTGAAGGATAATGTTGGGAGGGGGACCAGGACAAATGTTCTTATCTCTCATCTCAGGAAGATTATACAGTAATATTAAGAGATTTGAATGGAAATGAACAAGGGATTAAAGACACTGGAAGTCATAATAACTATGAAGTAATCCTCCACCTAATTCAAAGTCTCTGTTGCTGCCACAAAGAGTGTTGGTATAGATGTGATGTGCATTTTTCTTTACAGACCTTCCTATCTCTTTCTTTGGGGTATCAGTCATTTTAAGCAGTGTCTTGTCCAGAGAAGATAAAACAAATGATCTCACTGCTGCTCAGAGAAATATTGTAGTGTGTATATCAACAAAAATACAGTTGACAGAAATTTGCCTTTATTTTCAATGATCCATATTCAGCACCTTCCCTCCCCAGGCGATTGGCACTTTCTCTTTCTAATAAACTCATTTTCAATAAGACTTGAGAGATGACACTTGATACCTTTCCCAGGGGCATTTCAATTTTAATAAGTAAATTTTAATAGTAAAAGACTGTTTCAAACAGCCTCAGTTTCAGAGCAAAAAACCAAAGTTTTCAGCCTCTATTGTCCAGTTTTTGCTATCAAAGTTTCTACATAATAACCTCTCTCAAACAAATTTGAAGTTACCCAATTGAGTTATACCTCCCCAAGAAACTAAATAATTCATGAAAAACCCCTAAAGCTGGATTTAAGCTTTAATATGGTTAAAATATGTAGAGAAAGCATTTTCATAGAGTACGCAAACCTGTGAAAGATGGAATTCTCTTTAAACCTTAGTCCATCTCGTTTCACAGCAAGGAAAAGAACATATAAAAGACATTCTTGCCTAGCCACTGGGCATAAACTAGTTTAGTACAGTTTAATCAAAGTTCAATTAATTAAGAAAGCAATTAAAGGAAAATGGAAAATATGATAATCTACATTCAATAATGAATTTTTCCAAAGATTGAAATTGTTCACATTCATTTGTTGAAAGTTTGTGTCAGATAATGATGATGGTGGAAGAATTTTGGTCCTGAAATAAGCGATACATGATTTTAAGACCTCTCATGAATTGCCTATGTGAATTAAGACAAATTAAATGAAAAGTGTATCTTCCATATGATAGCACGTTACTTGATAGATATCCTAAAGCATGTTACCAGATGTGTGACATTTCCTTCCCAAAACCTGCATTGTTCAGCTTGACCGAGACTACTACTAGGGGCTTAATTAAATATTTTACCAAATACACCGCCTAATTTTTAAGTAAATAATTTTATATGGATCAAAAGTTAGGTCACAAATATCCAAATGTCCTTTGCAAAAAATGGTTATCCAACTTTCCTAGAATTACAGGCTGACTTTCACAAGAGAAATATTAAATATTTAAAATTCTGCCTCCTAAAGATTTATTTCATAGGAAAAGATTTTTCCAAGTAATGGCTGCTTTCTTTGGTTCACAAATAAGAAAACAAAAAATTATTATGTGTCTAAGAAATGATCATGTATGACCTTGAGTAAAGTGTTTATATTTGATGTATAATTTGCCTTTATTACTATGAATATCTATGACTCTTACTGCAGAAAAAATAAGTAAGTACACAAACTTGGCATTTCTAGCACCTACTGAGGTTTCAACACTTGCTAGCACTGTGGTGCGCACCTCAGAATTAATTTCTCATGGAAGTGTGGCATAGGAGTTATTAAAATGAAATTTCTACCATTAGAAAGCTTTTGAGTCAACTCCAGTAACACACGTATCAGCTTTCAAGGCAGAGGCGGGTGGTGATGTCATGGACAACCAATTAAAAAAAAAATAAACTGGACAACTGCCAGAGTTCAGCCTGAAACAATAGATTTAGAGTCTTTACCACTTCAGAGTCACTTTTCAACACTTACTTTAGGTTAACAAGTCTTAGATGAACTTAAAATAGGGTTGTAGATGTATGAAAAGTAAAAAAAAAATACACTAATGATAGTAGTACAAAATTCACCTGACATTTTTATGAGCTAGTCTTTGTTGTAGGCAAGGCCTTTTGCCTCTTATACTAACTCTTTGAATCCCATCTTGGTTTATAATCATCACTGTTATATCTTTCTTTCAAATGAAGAGATCAGACAGACATGACAATAAAGGTAGAGTAAGGCAAATGAACTTTGCAGGATTATATTGCTATTTTTCACCCAATATGGCTCCAGTGTCTTCACCATCAACCACTATTCAAGAGTGCACTACAGTGAGACCCCTGGGGCATCCTTACCTGATTCTAAACATTGTCCCAGGCTGGCCCTGAACCGACTATGTAGCATACGCTAGCCTTGCACTCACAACAATCCTCCTGCCTCAGCCTCTCAAGTTCTGGAATTAAATGAGTGCATCATTGTATCTGATTCATGTGGGGATTCAATCTTAGGGCCTTGAGCTTGGTAGAAAAGTTCTTTAATTACTGTACTATTCCTTCTTACACCAACATCAATATTCTTAAATGCATTATTTTATATTTGCTACTCAAATTCACTTTATATTATCAAATTGATTATTTCCCTGTCCAACAGTCGCTGGCTGCCCACCTGACTCTCATGCTTCATAAATCTTCAATTTACCTTTTTCTGATTCTTTAGGATGGTTCCCTTCTTAAATCATGATCTGAGAATCAACCACATCGATGCTGTAACTTGACCTAGTGAACAAGAGAGCATTTGCACTCACAAAGTACACAGTCTAGGGAAAAGCCATCAATACCAAAAATAAAATGCACTTATAAACCAACTTAATAAATGCAGTAGTAGAATTATAGACAAATAATTTGAGAAGCCATTTAGAAACTTCTAGCTATAATCAAAAGACATGTTACTAATGTAGAAAAGTTAGTAAAAGCTTATTGGAAGGACTAGTTTTTGAGAGAAATTTTAGCAAGTATAATAGTGTTGACTGATTTTACTTGGAAAAGGTCTAGACTGACTCTCATGTTCTTAGAGGAAATTATGTCATGAACACAAAGATATTCAACATATCTAGAAAATATACATAGGAAACAAAAATGCTAGAGAAATATATTTTAGGTTTCAAAGGTGTTAATACATAAAGACGTTATTTCTCCCTAAGTTAGTACTTATAATGCGATCTTAATTGAAGCAATTTGGGAAAGTTGATATTCTAGAATTAATAAGATAAAATTTTTTGAAATGAAAATTATTCATAGGGCTTCTCTTAGGAGATATTAAAATATTCTCGGAAGTTAAACTGTGAAAAACAGTGTGATTCTTATGTTGGGATATACAGACTAGTTGGAAAATAAAGAACAATGCTCTAAATGACTCGAGTACTTGCAGTACTGAGCATAAGACAAAACCTTCATATAAATCAGAGGACAGGAGGATTGCCGTGCAAATTAGGTTTATATTTTATGCCGTGTGACAGAATGACGTCTAGATATGCTAATGATAAAGTATCAGAATAAGCAAATACATGCAATTAGTGAGTCTTAATCTTAATTTGAAAGTAGATTTTTCTAAATATAGAATTCTATGTAAAATACAAAAAATATATACCCCAAACCTAGCGGTAAAATAAAACACAGATAATAAAATCGCAGCAGCACAATAGTCTGTGCTTGAATATATACATGTGCACATCTTTGTGTGTTTTGGCCATATAGCTTTAAAAGTACAAAATATCTCTTTAACTTTCATAAAATATACATAGCAGGAGCAAAACAAAATAATGATAGCCAATTAACCTTTGCAAATCACGTTCATTTTGATACTATGGCCATTTTTACAATATCAGTTCTGCTATTCCGTGAGCAAAGCAGGTCTTTCCATGATCTGATCCTGTCCTCAATGTCTTCAGGGTTCTCTCATCTCCTTGTATCTTCCATCTCCTTCCTTGAGTTAATAAGGAGATGTTTTATTTTCATAAAGCTATTCTGAATGGTACTTTCATCTGTAAGGGAAAGATTTATTTTATTTTATTCATTTATTTATTTGAGACAGTGTCTCCCTCTGTATTCTAGGCTGATCTAGAATCCAGTATGTATAATAGTTCAGACTGATCCGATAAAATGGGTAAGATCATTTTAATTTTTGTATTTGTTAAGATTCACTCTATGGTCTAACATATGTTACCGTGGACCAATTTGTGTAAATTTTTGAGAGGAATGTGTTTTCCAATATTGTCAGATGAGCACTGTAGATATTTGTTCAAATCTTTCCTTTCCCCACTAATTTTTGAAAGAAGAAAAACTGTTTTAGGCTACGTACAAAATGTCTAATGTAATAAATGTACTGTATGTAAGCATTAAAGCAAGTTTTCACATGTTTTATTTTAATATTTTTAAAACCAAGGGCAAAAAGGATAGCAGGCCATATGTTAGATATGTCTGCTGATGTTTGTTGATTGCTATTCTGGAGATCCCATCTATTTGAGGGAGTGGGATGTTGAGGTCTCGCCTATAGCACATTCTGGTGGTGTAAAAAAAGTAGAAAGTGAGGGAATCTATGAAAATGTCCAGGTGAGTCAGAGTTCTGCTTACCGAATTTGAGACTATTTCAGCTACAGAATAAATCGTCATACTCATGGATTGCTACTTTTATTAAAGAGAAAGTCTCTTCATTTTATAAGCAAACTTCAAATTGAGTTTCTTCTCTATTCCTCCTTCAGGTATCATGTCGGGACATTCATATATGACTTTTATTTTGTTAATATGAACATTTATTACTATAATATTCTAACTCCATTTGATATAAACAAATGAATAATAAATATAGAAGAAATATTTCTTTGAAATATATTTTAACTATAAATATAGAGAGCATGATAGAATTAGGAAAGTCATAACTTAGAAAGTGTAATAAAATATTTCAGTGGTTGCTTGTGTAGAAATCAAGATTTGTCAATCCATGTCACATTCATTAATGGGAAGAATTTTTATAAGGAGGCATGTCTCAATGGGACAGTGCTTGCCTAGCTGCTTGGAGCACAGGGTTTGATCCACACCACCACCAACAGAGAAAAAAAAATACCTCCCTGTTAATTAAAAGAAAAAAATCAAGAAGCCTGATAGACACCACGTTAATGCAGTCAACAATGTTTATATAATTTACAATGGAACAAAGCGATGCTAGGTGCCTCTTCTGTGATATAATCTGAGAGATATAACGTCATTTTCTTCCTTTGTCTTCAAAAATGTAGACAAATTCAAAATGAAGGACACTTTAAAAAATCAATAGTCTATGATCTTAAAAATTAAACAGGTCATACAGGTATTGATGAAAATTAGAGTAGAATGATGAGATATGAATATTAGGTATTTCTTATGATTCTGGTTGAACTGTAGGCTAGGCCATTGATTCTGTTTTTATTTTAATTTTATTATATAGATATTATTACATTGATTTTAGACATTTGAAATGTATTACCACTATACAAATATTGATTTCCATATTTTGGCAATTAAATTGAATGATATAAGACTATCATAGTTTTTCAGGAACATACTTTGAAATACTTACAGGTAAAGCCGCACTTTGCCAAAACACATTTTCAAGGACTTCAAGAAAAAAATGACAGTATGATGTAGACGCTGTATTGACCACATTTGGGGGTCTTGGTAAAGTGAAAAACAGGAAGCCTTTAGGCTACTAGTGTTTTGCTTGTAACTATGAAATATTTCAAAATAATAATATCTAATACTTAAAATGACAATTTTAAACTTAAAATAAATGTTGAAGTTCATTTCTATGATAAAGCTATATATTATTTCCCATTAAAGGAAGAAATGTTTCCTATGTATTAAAATCTGAAATATCTTTATTTTTTGGTAACCTAGTTATTCACCAACACTCATTTATCAATAAAACTGTTAAAGTTGTTTATGATTCTGATAAGGAAATAATAAATTTTATATAATCCACACATTATACATGATATATATCATGTACATTTATTATATAAACATATGCATGAAAACTGTAACTGTGAGCAGATGCCCTTAAACATACTTCTTAGCCAAACACATAAGAGAGAAACCTAAAATTACAACGAAACTTGGGAATAGATTGGTAATGATTACCAAAAATTGCATACAGAACAGTTGTAGTTGATTGATTTGGAAAGAAGAATAATTAACAATAATACCAGAATTGATTGGTAATTGCCATCCTTAATGATCTCCTATTTCACTCTTTCAGCAAAACAGATGTTGAAAAGCCACAACTTGACTTTGTGTCACTATGTGGACAAGGAAAGAGCATTCTTTGAAAATCAGTACACCTTTATTATTCTTCCCTTGTAATAAAATCCGTGTACTAAAAAATGAATGCCAGAATCTATGCCCAAGGTATTAAGCCATTGTTAAGTACACATAAACTGAAATTAGTAGAAAACAAAAGTTTATGATATTTTATTTTGCTCATGCCTACAGTGATACCCTTCCAGACCAATTGAATGTTGGGAGGGCTTAAGCATACAGTGTCAATTACAAAAAAATAGGAAGAACATAAAATTTTGAAGCATAATTTTTATGTAATTTAGTATTACTCTGTAGCTTCATATCATCCAAATTGTTCTTATTTTCATTTTCATTACTATTAGAAATTGATTTTTGAAAAATAAGCTAAATAAATATAATGAATACACGCATTTTTGTGAGCTCTTTTTCTCATAAGCATATAGGCTGGCTATCCTTGATAAAAAGTAAGGTTAAAATTGATTTAAAAATTTAAAATGTTTGATTGATTAAAAATTACATATAATTTTCAGGATAAGGTACTTTACTATAAATTAATATCAACCTTTGATTGTTTTCATTTGTATAAAACCTCGATGAATACAATAGTTTGTAAACATTAGGCTGGAGACATCCATAAATGGGTAGTATAGATACTACTGTACCAACTAGAGATGTTTTATTTTAACGTGCATAATCACTTTTTATAAGATTTGAGTAATGCTAATATATATTATATGTAATATATATTATTATATAATATATATAATACCTATTATTATATATTATATTATTATATTATATTATCCATTAGAGAGTCAAAGCATTGCATTGAAAAATTAAAACCTAAGTTTTGACTTATATAAGTCATGGATAATTCACATGAAAACTCACTGAGGAAGACACTGTGATCTGTAGGGAAACGGGAACCAGTGTTGCTGCATTGAAGATAGTGGAGGATAGCTGGGCATGAGAAAGAAAATCTATCGGGAACGTGAGAGTTGCTGATGTAGACTTTAAACTGGAGAACGCGCCTTCTACCTCGTATCTGTCATTTACATCTCCCGTTTATTTGGTACCTTAGACATCATCTTATAATTATCTTAGCCCCATTATATTGTATATTTAATTGTTGTGGGGTTTTGGAAAGAATCATTTGAGTTAACTGAGATGAAAGTAGTTTTAATCTCATAAGACTTTTGTATTGCATTAAAGAGATAATATCTAACAGACTAAATGGAAATTGCCCACAAAGATAACTGATGCATAATAAATTATGTATCATATATTTGTGTCTTTTCCCAGCTAACACACAATGAGTATGTAGGCGTAGAAACACACACTCCACCAAAATGCAGTCGAGTTCTTAAACTTAAAAGAAGAATACTTAGTGATGAATTGTCAGATTTCTTAATGCATATCACTTAAACACAACCCTTCCAAGCACAGTCCTGAAAGTGGGTAGAAATAAACAAATGAATGGAATCATTTTGTGTGGGTTAAAAACCTCAGATTTTCTTTTGAATCCCAAATAAAAACAGTAATCATAGGATTGAAAAAAGAAGAAAAAATTATGTGAGTAGGCATTATCATTGATGAATTAATCACTTGAACAATGAACACAGTATCTAGCTTTGATGCCTTGGCAAATGGTTTGAATACGCAGTGAGAAAAATTAAATGGAAGGAAACCTCGAAAGAATGTGGGAACTCAAAGCCACAGACACCTGTTAACTACACTGCCATCTCCGTTGCCGATTATGTCATTTGGCTTGGCACCCTTTGAATACATGGCATTGAAATTGTTGCCTGCCGTGCTATCTAGTTAAATGAGTGCACTGTGTTTTGTATCCCAATTGAAAGCAAAGGGCTGGTGGCATTTTCATAGGCTTATCGAGAATTTTCTTCACTAAAATTGAACCTGATTTTTCTCTAATCAAAAAAAAAAAAAAGCCACAAACACAAACACCCCAATGCCTTTGTTTCTTTCACTCTTCTGTCCACCTGCCTGAACTATTTTCTCACTATTGACTATTTGTTATTCACTTAAGGAGGATAGTTAGCAGCCCAGCCCTGGAACACTTGGTTCTATTTAAGACAAAAGCCTACTGTTGAATTCGGTGTCAGAGCAGAGCTTTACAGCAATGAAGAATTGCCTTGATAAATGGCCCTGACATTACAGTTTTCACGGCTCCACCTTCAATGTCATCACAACAGGGCTAAGTGCTAAAGCACGCCTTCGCTGCCTCCCCAGAACATATTAACTTGATTCTTACTCTATCTTTGGATCCCATAGGCGCAATAAATGGAGAAAATAACACATTTACAAACTGATAAAACCCAGCAAAGCTAATAAAATCAGACATTTTATAGCTTGGCTAATCGTGTCTTTTGAAGGGCATCAAATAACACATCATGTACCGCTCAGGGGGAAATGAAATTAGGTGCAGCGATGTCCCTTCCAAACTAACACATTTGAATAGACAGAGCTAGTGGAGTTAATCAACTTGTAGAGGTTTATCATTAATACAATATTTATATTATACAGTTTGGGGATGGAAGGGGAGAAAAGTATTCTGTAGACGGTTGCTTCATTTACACGTTGAATCTTTTTATTTTAAATAAATATAGACATCCTGATGTACTAGGCAAGTATGCAAATGGCGTTCCAAAACCATTTATCTCACAAGGATTTGACTGAAATTTTCAATTTTAAAAGATACTTCTCCCTTCATTTTCCCTCTCCACATTCCCAGCTCTAAATAGTCACATATTCCTGGCTCAGAAAGACACAACTGAAAGCAGCAACCATCTTGCCCCAAGATGTTTAGCTACAATCCAGAGCTCTTAGGTTGAGTTTATAACTTGACTATTGTGAATATTGCTATGACACTTGCAAGTGTCACTTCAATATTGTAAGGTAAATTCTGGGTCTTGAATTGCTGGATTATATGCTAATTATATTATTTTCTAAGGCGTTGACAGACCATCTAAGATAGTACAAACCACATCTACTTACATTGAACAATTAAGAATCCCAAAAAGTTATTTCAGACAAGAGGTTATTAATGCCTAGGAAGCAGATGAAAGTAAAGGTCATAGAGAAGAACCAAAACATGATATTACTATTCTGTGGAAGGGGCCAGCAATCTATGGCCTGTGATCTGAATATTCTCCATTTACTTTTTGTAAGTAATGTTTTGTGCACATATTTAATTATGTTTTAAACTCTTTTCTTGGATTTCTTCCATACACTTTTGAAGCTACTGTGAGTTCTACTAAGCCCAAAGCATTTAATATCTAGCCTACAAAAAGTGTTTGCTAGGCTCTATGATAAGTGTAGTCAAATAAAATATGTCACAGAAATTTTAGAAACTTAGGAGTCCATACTGAGATAAATGAGTAATTTTACAAACAGATAAAGAAGACTGAACTCCCATATGGAAAAGAAAATCTCAATTTATGTAGACATATTCTGATTTAAAAAGTCAAACATTTAATCACTTCTCCCTAAATGTGAGCATAGTGTGGGGGCTCCTTCCAAGACTCTGAGAGAAAAATACTAAACTAAAGGAGGAAAGGGGTTTCTTTATTTTTGAGCAACCTGGCAAAAGCTACTTCACCCAAGGGATCAAGTCAGCATCACCAAAGATTGGTCATGATGGTGCTGCATATCTATGTTAGATTTTGATGAAAGTGACATTTTACTAACATAGTTCTCCTCTCAAAATGAAATGTAAAAGACATAACCCCAGTCTAAACATGAGGAAAATATCCAAATAATCACAGTTGTGGGCCAGTCTATAAAATATATAACTTATACTCGGCAAAACTGTCAATTTCATTAAAAGTATGAGAAATTTTTATGGCCACAAGGAGAACAAAGAGACCTGATAATTAGATGTACTGATCTATACTGTATGTGATTATGGAAGAGAGAGAGAGAAAAAAGAGTTACCTAAAAGTGAGAAAATAGAATAGTGTAGATTACAGTACAGACATAACCTTATTAGTTCATTAATTAAAACACACGTTCTGTGATGTAAGATATTTGTGGTACAAGAGACCAGGGATAGTATATATGGAAATTCCTTGAAAAATATCTTTGTAATTTTTCTGTAAGCCTGAAAGTGTATATTTAAAAGAATGGGAAATATATTATTACAATGTTTGACTTATTTTAAGACACAGCTCAACTCTCTGTCTATTATGTAGCTCAAGCTGGCCTCAAACTCCCAATATTCTTCTTGCTTCGGCCTCCCAAGTGCTGGGACTACAAACACGTGCTGCCACAACTAGCTAGTAAGTGGTGGCTGGGAGACTCCTAAGTAAGCACTCTACTGAGCTACACCTTCAGACCATGTTTAACATTTATTTCTCAGTTCTTTTTGATGACTTTGGAGGCAGTCAAAGCTTGAATATTTCATATGCAAGTATGATTACAAAGGAAAGCCAAGATCACAGGATAATACATCTCAATGAATAGTAGGAAGAGTTTTTTTTTTTTATAAAATCTATCTATTATAAACCCTGTAAACAAAAACTTCTAGTTTGTGGATTCCTGCAAACTCAGACAGAAAGTCTAAGAGGCTCAGAAGAAGCTGTAGTTTTTGCTTTGCTATCCTGTTCCCTGTATCAAGAGCTAGCCACATTCTCACAAGCATTTCCTAGACCTCAGCCACATTTTAAGGCCCATAACCAAAAGGCTAGAGAGGTAAGTAGTTCAATCTCTCCATTCATTTTATTTTTTCCCTCTCTCTTGCTTATGTTTAGACCGTACACCTTCATTTCAAAGGAGGTAAAGAGCTACTGCTCAAGGCTATTTTGCCAAAGAAGCAACTTGTACTTGTTTCTGATGATGTAATTTGACTCGAGAACATTGAAATCACTGGAAACAAACACACATAAAAGATTATAAAATCCGCCTGTTGAAGTACATTAATTGCTCTACTCATTCTGTAGCATTACAAAACCATTGGAAAAACGATTTTTGAAACAATTTTATACTATTTCAAGTTTACAAAACTTCTTCATGTTCATATTTCTGACTAGCTGTCCATAAGTAGTGCACAGCATAGTATAAGCTGTGTCTTCCGTTTTTTTCTGTCTATATGACCTCTGAAAGCTACTTTACTTGACAAAGTTGAGTTTCAGCTATTTTATCCTTATAATGGAAACAAGGACATTGCTTAGTTTGTGTGATTGTGGTACTGTGATACGATAAAAATGTACTGTCTTATATCCAGTAAAGGACAGTTGCAGAAAGTAATGACTATTTTATCTGTTATCTTAATTACTTAGATGACTAATTGTGGCTAAAAAATACTAAAGAACTTATTTTTCAACCAACAGCAATCAGCAGTAGTAGGATTTGTGCTGTTGCCTTTGGGCTACTTTTACTTTTTAATTTGCTTATCCAAAAATATGTGTTCCATATTCATTATAACTATTTTTTTTTTTTTTTTAGATCCTGGAGCTTAGATTCACACAAAAGGAGTAAGAACAATAAAAAATAAGAATATGTAGGAAATACTTGATAGTGTAAATATTATGAGGAGAGTGGTTTAAGAAACACGAGAGATGGGAAAGGAATTCTTTCCTGTCGGGGTTACCATTGGTCAGAACTTACTCCTTTACAAAGTAAAGACTAACAAGTCCATTGTAAAGACTAGACATGATAAACTTCATCATTAAATCATTCATATCTCTATTTTATTTACCATATATCTGATGAACTACGTGAGACACAAATTATAACATATGAACTATTTTTCAAATCTCAGAGGCTAAGTCACAGGAAGTGGCACACTCATTTGAGGGTACTTTTCTGGTAACATATATGTAGTCTCATTTTATATACTTTTTTGCCTAGAAATTACCACTAATAGCCATTGAGTAATTTTGTTTTTGTGCTATCTACATTTTTTTCTGCATAACCTTATTTAATTGCTTGATCATAGCGTAAAATGAATTTTTAAGATGTTAAAAAACAAGACTTGAATGGTAACTGTTGCAAGGGTAGTTAATCATTAGGTATAGGAGAAAAGTGGTAGGCAGCTCCCAATTTCAATATATTTTCCAAGTGGATTTTATATAAAATAACATTATGAGTTAGTTTTTAGAAGCTACGTGCCAGGTTTGAAGCTTTGAAAAATATCATATTTAAATTATTGAAAATTAAAAATGATAATTAAATGTTACTGCTGTGACCAATCAACGGTCCTGAATAATGCTCTTTAGGAATGGTATGTGCTGTCTGTACCTTAAGTGATGTGGTTGGAATATTAGTGTATTTAACAGTATAACTAGCCTCATTAGCCAGTTTTCTAAAAATGGAAATAATTGTCATGTGCCAATTATAAACTAATTTTTTATATCTGTGTTTATCTTCTTTCCATGGACACTATTGACAATTTCTTACCATATCATCTTAAATAAATAAAAAATAAGTAAATGGTGATATTTGGATTCTGGAAAAACACTATAGACTCATCAAGAGCAGATTCTTGAAACAAGCACTTTTCACCACTGCCCTCTGAGGTTCTTTATTGTCATTGAAGTCTACGTAAGCGTCAGGAACAAAAGTAAGAGCCAAGAATTGCGAGACCTAACACACTGTTCCATACACTCCCAAGATGCATTGCATTTCTTTTCTACACAAACACACAATGGCTTATGTCTACGTCGTAACTAACGATCATTGTCATTGGTTCCTCTTTGCAACTCAGTGGACATTTCTCTGAGGTTTAAATCAAGTCAATTAATCAGTCTTCCTGGTGACGGAGAATGGCGGGCTCCTGCTTGCCAGAACACCTGCGCTCCTCTGACAGACCTGGTGCAAATCATTAAATTGTTTTCAGGTGCAACACATATTTGTTTTGGGCTAACTCAAAAAAAAAAAAAAACAGCTTTGAGAACATTTGCTTCCAAAAAACACACTTTGGATATTGATGTTGACTACTAAATCAATTAACCCTCAATTAGACATTGTGCAGCTCGTTATTACAGATAGGAGTTTGCAGATAATTATGTGATGTTCAGTTCGATCAAACCTTTCGCGTTGAGTGAGTCGGTGTCACCTTTGCCGTCTAGAGAGGTGCCTTTCCGTGTGTTGGCCATCCTTTCCCACAAGTTATACTATGAATATTCTTGGGCACATTCTACACCTGACGCACATGTAATATAACAGCAGTCAAATTGTCAGTTCTCATAGGTTACAGTCAAATGGGAGAAGAGGCTTTCTATTCTGAAATGTATCTTATTCACTAAGGAAAATATTGTTTTAGGTTGTACTCTGAGTGGAATAAGCATACCTAGCTTCATTTCATCTTCTGGGCTAAGAAATTAGCCGATGTTAATTTTAATTAGGAATTATAGTTTAACATTTCTACCCTTTAGGACACCAAAACACCAGTAAATATTTACTTTAGAAACGGCGCTACTAATATTTTATTGTTCAGTTTTACCAGAAATTATATGCACAAACACTTCCCCAGCACCACATAAACTAGGCGTGGTGGCCCATGACTGTAATCCCAGCAAGCAGAGGGCTGAGGCAGGAAAATTGCCATGAGTCCAAGGCCAGCCTGGGTGGTCCAGTGACTACCCTGGACTACTGAGAGAAAATCTGTCTCAAAAAAGAATCAGTATATGCACAAATACACATGCACAACTACATACATGTATGGTTGGTGATAATGAGAGGACGAGTGAGCATTATTACCAATTCTAGCTCTCCGCCATTGGTCTCCACTCTCTTTTGGAAATAATAACCAACTCGTATTTATATTTCAGGAGGTAACAACTAATGATATTCTCTAATGTAGGATATAGTTTTTATCAAAGGCAGTGGGTCACAAAGAGAAACGTGGAGGAAATCAGCTTTCTCCATTTTAATTTATGCACTGATCTCGGATTTGCGGCACTCATATCCTCCATAGGTGGTTGGGCCATAGAAATGGAAGTCATTATTTATATATATATATATATATATAATGCCGGATGTCATGGAGTCCACACGATCACTGTGACATAGCAGGGTTACTGGTAAAAGATTTTGATTCTTTTCTCATCATTTAATTTTATGCTTCAATAAGTAGGCATGTATTATCCAGTTCTTTAAGAAAAGACCCTAAAACTCTCTTCCTCAAACAACTACTCTCTTAGGTTTAAAAACTCACTTTAAGAGTACTTACTATTTTCACTTTTTTGACCCATTTGTTACAGTCCTACCATGATGGCCCTGTTCTTGAGGCTTGGCCAATATGAAGGGATAGAAGAGGGACACATAAGGAGAAATCCATTCTTTCTCTCAAGACACAGAAGAGAAGGTGATCTCTATTCACCTTTGAACTTTGACACATCTTACTGTTTTTACAGTTGTTTTCAACTCTCAGAAAAGTTTACAGATTTGATACGTGAATATAGATAACTCTAGAATTGATAGCCATCCAGAACAAAAAAAAAGACATAATGGAATCTTTCAATAAAAATGAAAAATTTGGGGGAAATGTGGGTATTAATGAATAAGATCTATGTAAAGGAAAGGAATAGTACAAAAGGCAGGAAAGCCTGTTAGAGTGATTTCTTCCAATATTTGATAAGGGCTGGGACAAAGTACCAAGAGGGCTTTAGAGAGGAAACGACATACACCTGTAGAGTCATTCAGTGTGTGTACAGAAAAAGATGAGAACTATGGTGGATGTCTTGGAAACCTTCTTCTAATTGTTCCGATTTCTAAATATTATGTTTCTGTAATTTGCTCAAATTCATACTATGAATAAAGGGAGGGCATGGCTTTAAAATCAAGTTTATCCATGTGCCTACCCTGCAAATATTGTGATACCTGATCCCGAGGTAACTGCGGTAGACAAAAATCCAAAAATAAACTTTATTGTCTATTTCTTGGAGGAAATCTTAATAACTGGAAGTACAGTATCCACTTTGCCAGGACTGTTTCTTTAAAAAATCATCTTTGAGAGTTCAGAAAAAAATCTAGATCTTAATGAGGACATAAGACAGCTGAACTATCCATAGGAAAATAAATTGCAATTTATAGTGTTATTCAGGTATACACTATTTGATAGAACTTTAAATAATATGCCAAGGATCTTGCTGGTATAATTCTGGTTATGCATAGTCTTCCAAAAGTTGATGTCTTAAAGGTTTATCTCACAGTGTGGCACTACTGGAAGGTTGTGAAGGTCTTGGGATGCAGGTCTACTGGGAGCACTCTAGGTCCATGAGGATGTGGCCCCAAGTATAAGCAAAGAACTCTGGCCCTGTTCTCTTTCTCCATATTTGCCCACCCATATGACTTCTGGAACAATGTGCTGCTTTGCTACCAACCCATAACAACGTGGCTATTTGATTGTAGACAGGAACTTCCAAGCCTGTGAGCCATGAACACACCTCTCCTGTCCATACATAAATTATATTAGGTATTTCAAAATAGAAGTAGAAAGATGGCAAGCAGCACCATCATCCTTTAGTTTTGTAGACAATAACTCACCAATGTCAGTTGTGATAGAATCATTATAATATGAATATTAATTATGAAATTACTTATGTAATGATTCTGATATGGTTCAATAAATGCAAAATTAGCTTATATTATTTTTAAATAAGAAAAATAAATTCTAGTAAATGTTTATGAAATTCAATTATTAAATGCTTATTAAATTCGATTATTAAATATTCTGTTAAGACATGTTTGGCCCCTAGTCATTGAGAAATGTTATTCCTTTGAGGTACTGCTAAAACAGTATATGTTAGGTATATTAAAATTAACTTCATATTATATTTGTTTGAATTAGGATATATTAAACATCAAATCAAACTTAAAAGTTTGAAACCTGGGATAGGTGTCTATATTAAAGTCAGCAGCAATGCAAATTGAGACCATTATGTTTAGTGAAGGAAGTCAAACACGGAAGGTTATCGCATGGTTTCTCTCATATGAGAAGCTTAGAATAGAGGCGTTTTATAGAATCAAGTGAGTGTGATAGTGGGAGCCAATGGGATGAGGGAGGGAGAGAACAGGGCCAAGGGTGAGGAGAGGAAGAGACTGCGATGTTAACATGCTCTACATGGGCACAAAATACTCAACTGCAATGTAAGCATTGTGTATCTTAATGTATATACTAATGAAGATGGGGGAAACACACGTGTAATGACATTTCTGTTAATATCGCTCTTTATAGAGGCTAAGTGATAAATCAGCAAAAAATATTTCTGGGCATTTCAAAATTATTTTGACTTGTTGCCTGTTTAGTGTATTTATTATCTTTCTGGTTCCAGAAAAGCTGACAAAAAGTGTAAACTTATTTTATATCACTGGGTACTAAAATTGTACATTAATGAACACAATGTGATCAGATGGCATTCCTTGTCTGAAATCATTGTCAGAATCCACCAATTCAATGCAATTTTGACTTTATAGCTTTATCATTTTTGTTTAAAATCTATGCACAAGACTGGAGGAATGACACAGTGGTGAAAGAGCACAGAACCCTAAGTTCAATCCCCAAAACCAGCAAAACCCAGGTGTGGTGGCGCACACCTGTAATCCCAGCACTTGGGAGGCTGAGAGTTCAAGGCCAGCCTGAGCCACATAGTGAGTTCAGGACCAGCCTAGGCTGCAGAGAGAGCCCCTGTTTAGGAAATAAATAAATAAATAAATAAATAAATAAATAAATTTTATTCTCTTGGGAAAATTCAACCATACAAAGTATTGGTTTTCATTAATTTCTCAATAATATGACAGAATATAGGAGATACACAATGTAAGGGAGGAAAGATATGTTCACCACACAGATAAGGGAGGTTTCACACAGTGACAGTAAGGCACGTGGCAGGGGCTGGAGAGCTCCTAATGGCATTAGCAGACAGAAGCCAAGCCAGGTGGGAGCCACGTGGATGTCTGTAGACCAGGACAAGTCTAGGACTTTCCCAAGAAGAAGCTGTAACAATGTTGTGCTACTATAAGGGACATATTTTATTAATATTTATATTTGTTTATAATCCATACGTTTTGGGGAATTTTTCCACTTGTATGATATATCCTGATCATTTTTTAGGCCTGTTGTCCTCCTCTACATTTATTCCCTCCTTCCCCTGAGCTATTTTCCAATTTCCAAAGAGTCAACCTTTAAGTTTTCTACCACCCATTCTCTCTTTTCCCCTATTATTTATTAATATTCCAGGTTTCTTATATAATAGAAATCACGTAATATTTTACTTCCCATATCTCACTTTTCCACTTAACATTACAGCATCAAGTTCCATCCATTTTCTTGTAAATAACGTGATGTCATTCTTCTTTTTGAATGAGCAATATTCAAGGAAGTTATATGTACATGCGTGTATAATATTTTATATTTTTATTTTGTTATTTGGGCATCTAGGCTGTTTCTAGAGCTGAGTTATTGTGAATCGTGCTGTTAAACATGGTATGTACCGATCATCATAATATCGTGTCTCCGTATCTTTGGGTTATCCCCAGGAGAGCTATTGTGAGGTCAAATGAAATTTTTAAGTTTTGGAAGAATGCCTTATTCATTTCCATAGTAGTTATACTACTTTACTTTCTCATCCAAAATGGACAAGGGATCATTTTCTCCACATCCTTGCCTTCATTATTACTGTTTGTGTTTTTGCTAATAGCCAATCGGACCCATGCAAGATGGAATCTCTGAGCATTTTGATTTGCATTTTCCTAATAAGATACCCAGCATTTTTTTTTCACGGACTTACAGGACATTAGTCCTCCTTTGAGAAGCATCTGTTCATTTTATTTGCCCATTTTTTGAGTTGCTTGTCTGTTTGGGATGATGATGATGATGATGACGATGATGATGATTGTTCTTTATATGTTTTAGATATTAGTACTTCATCGAGAGAGTATCTGGGGGAAATTCTCCAATTCTGCAGGTAGTCCTTCCACTTTCCTGGTTATCTTCTTTTCTTGGCCCAGGTTTTTATTTTTTATAATTCCATTTGTTGATTCTTGATAAGATGTTGGCTGTTCTGTCCCAGCAATGGGACAATGTGCACACAAGATGGTGTGGGCTTTAGAAAAACATTCTTTCTACCTTTCTGTATATTAAGGTTTGGGCTTTTAATGTTTCTGTGTTGCCGTAACTCCACTGGCCTCTTGTACTCATCCCAAATTATATTCAGTCATGGATAGCTGTGCTATTTTATTTTATTTTATTTTATTTTTTGCGGGAAGATAAGATATGAAATCTCCTTGTCTGCTATGTTGGTAATGTCCTTCTCACAGTTCTTGCTGATCAAGTAGTTGAAGGTCTCCATAGAATACTTTTCGTTTTTCAGATCCACAATTTATTTTATTTTTTGTTGTTTCCATTTTTGTTGAAATTGTCACTTAGCTCATTATTACTGTGACAGTTTTTTTTTTAAAATTATATTTTCTTGTAGTTTATGTAGCTTCTTTAAGGAAATTTAGAAAAGAATTGTTAAGCAATTCATAGAATTTCTTAATAATGCATCAGTTTGCTTTTACGGTGGGATAATATTTCTGATTCTTGACATCTCCTGGCTTGCATTGGTGTTTGCTCATTTGAAGCTGTGTACATTTCTCCTATATTTATAGATTGCTGTTGGCATGAAATATTTTTTACTGTTCATCTCCAGGCAGGCCATCTGAAGAAGTGCATGGGTGGCAACACTGCTGGTGTCTTAAGTGACCTTGCCTTATTGCAGAGTCAGTGCTTTCAGGCTTAGAACCTGCATCCAGTATAGGGTGATCCTGGACCTTGGGTGGTCCTAGTGACCTAATCTTCATGACCAACATGAGTTTGTATCAATGGAAACTGGCCTACAACTTAAGTCCAAAGGGGCAAACCTAGCAATGAGAAAAGATAGGACCTGAGCCTTCTGATTCAAGTTGGTTTTGAGTTCACAAGAGACAGCTTTCTGCTATGCTCTCAAGAGATGGGCCTCTTCCATAAGTCCAAGGCCATTAGTCTAGAGCTACTTATGCATGAATCAGCCTGGAACTTCTGTCTCTAGGGGCCATCCTGGTGTTTGGCATGATTGGTACCTAAAGCCACAGATCGAAGCTTAGATCCTGTAGCCACAGCTTGTCACTGAGATGAGCTTACAACCTGTGTCTCAGAGATTCAGGCTAGATTCTGGTTCCACAGAGATCAAATTGGAGCCTGGGGCCACAAGGTCTAGCCTCCCATCTGGGTATGCCTAGAGCCTGGGAGTTTGGGACCAGCGTGTCACCGGGCTTCCTTTTATTGTCCTAACCCAACACAGGGAATGTGTGCATGCATGAAAGTACATTTTGATAGAAAATGAATGAAAGTTGATATAGGCAGAGTAGAAAGAAAAAAATCCTGCTCGCCTCATAATCCTACATTCCCTTGAACTTTCACCCGGAAGCTACTCTGTTTAAAATTTTTGTTATGTATAATAATAAGTGGTTCAGTAGGTTAAGTTACATTCGTTTGATCTTTCCTATTATCTCAAACCAAGTTATCCTAACTGATACGAGAATCAAACAACTTTGAAAAACACAAGATATAAGAATATGGAAGAATCCTATTTGTTTGGAGGACTAGTTTCAGTTTGTTATCTATTTTTTGCTTGTTTTCTATTTTTTTGTTTACTGCAAAAGTCACTAGGCCTTTAATATGCTAAGGTACATATTCAATTCCCTAAGCATAAAGTAGGAAGTATTTTGCAAATTTAGTTTGACCTTGGAAGCTGTTATCTGAGAAGTGGCTTCCCCAGAGGTAGTCCTAAAAACACATATAAGAATTTTTGTATTCATAATACTTGACCCCCAAATGCAAGATGTGGTAAAGATCAAACATAGGAATTAAAATGTGGGCTTTTGACTGGTATTTTACTTGGTAATCATGCAGCTTTAGCCAAATAAACTGTTTCAAGGCTCTGACTCTGTGTCTTTAAGTTGATAGGAATAGCAAGACTTGAAAAGGAGCATTTCTAGAAGCATCCAAATGGTAGAATTTACTGAGGGTCAATTATTTCATAATCAATGATATTTGTGATGATTAGTTGATTACATTTTGATGTTATTATATGTTTCATTGATCTACAATGCTTCTGGCTCTTAGGTAGCAAAGGACTAATTTTGGCCACCTCTGACTAATTACTTTTTCATGAAACATATTATAAATTAGAAATTTATTAAATTTACTGCAGGAGAGGTACAAACAATAAGAAAGCTTTAAAAGTTTAATTTTTGCTTAATTCCCATGTGATGAATGAGTAAGTCCCTTGATCTTCAGATTTTTAGAGGTTAAATTGTGAAGTTTCAACACTTGTCTAGCATTTGGTGAAAAAAATTCTCTTCCTCGCATAAATAAATGGTGTTATAGAGGATATTTACTATTTTATCTGTAGAAGAACATAGCGATTTCAAGGAATTCAGCTTTACCTTCCTCCATGATGATAACTTTTACATCATAGGACAAGAATTCTCTTTGGGAGGTTTTCCAAATATGTCCACTCTGATGTATTGGGAAAAAAAGATAACTATGAAATTTGTTGAAATAGTGAATATATTTTAAGAAGGACTTAGTGTTCCATGTAGTACGTATTCTGGCAATTTAACCTCGGTTGGACTATGTTCTCATATGCTGTCTATTCTGATGGTGAGTTTTGAAGATATTCAGATTCTGAACATCACTATCAACACCTGTGCTTTGCCTAGCAGTCCTCAAAGTATCTGAGTGTTGCCTTTACTCAGGAGATGTAGACGGCCATAGAAACCCTTGAAGATGGACAGAGAAAATCCGCACGACGTTCACTTACAGATATGTTGCAGAATCCACTTGTTCTGTGGATTTGTTGCAGATCTAGATTTTAGTTTATATTAAAAGTAAGCCAGGTATCATTTTATTTTCTTTTTCAGTACAATCACATTCAACTTTCTAACTTTCTCTTCTTGCTGCTAAGATTTAAATATAGTTTGAACACGTCCCCCAAAGAACCAAGTGCTGGAAAATTGGTCCCCAGTGTAGTGACACAGAGATGTTGTGAAATCATTAAAAGGTAGAGACTCATGGGAAAAGATTCCTCACTGTGGGAGCCGCCCTCGGGGAAGATTAATGTAGTCGTTCCAGGACTCAAATCAGTTCCCACAGCAGTAGAAGACAGCGTCTCTCGCAGTCCTCTGGATCCCTGGATCACCATGTGGCCTTTTCTGGATCACCATGTGGTCTTTTCTACATGAACCTCGGTCATTTTTATGCCATTCACGTGAGGCTTTCACCAGAGGCAAAACAGATGAAGGCATTTGATCTTGTACTTTTCGGATCCAAATCTGTGTGCTAAATGAAACCCTTATTTATAAAGTATCCACCTTCTGGAACTTTATGTAACTATGCAAAAACTGACTAATGCACTTGCCCTTCTTGTTGGAAGTGTTACGGAGAAGATTTGTGGGTTTCCTGTTTTTCCCACAGTCTTTGTGTATTTCTGTCTTCCTGAGGTTTGGTTTCCTTGGATGCCCCTTGCATTCCGGCACTGCTTAGGTGTTTAAGTGCTTTCCCCTGGCCCTGTCATTTTAGCGTTCCATTGTCCCCTGCATGGACAAATCGCCTCTGTATTGTCTAAGTTAACCCAACCCTGCAGAGAGAAGCAGTCTCTGAAATTTCCACCCAAATGCTCCAGTCAATGGCACAGTTCTGATCATCATGGCAAGAGATGTGTTCTCTACGATTACTTTGAAACATAATTTGGGTTTTCTGTCTATACTGTATATTTTCTTTCAAGTATAATCACCTCTTTGTATACTTTTCCCCTTATTCAGTCTCGAAGGAAAAATCGGGGATTTCTGCCTTACTCAGCAGAGACTGATTTTTCTCTTGGTTTCCAAGAATCATGGTAGACAGTTTGCCGTAACCCTTGGGACCGTTTTCAGGTGTTACATCCGGTGTCATAAGAAAGTGCACTCAAATCAATGAGATTTTAAATGTCCCTTTATATTTTCTGGTCTGCTTGGTAAAAACATATTCAAAATTCAATTTTACAGATATTCCCCAGGCTCCCGCTAGCACACTTGCTCTTTCTGCATCATCTTCAGAGTGATGCAAAACTCTTATCAGACACAGCGTGTCCCCATACGGGTCATACTGAGATTTAACCTATTATTAGTCTGGCAACCCAGAGAGTAATTGAAAGAAAAAGATTAACAAATCATTTCTAACCTGGGTGAAGCGTGGACTTTGGAATGACATTCTCTGGGAAGGAAGTTATTGCTCTAAATCAAGTAGATGGGCTACCCTCAAGATTTGAGTTGAGGACATCTGTGGAACTATAATCTTTGAAAACATACACTCGAATCATTTTTCAATGCCCAATAATCTCTCTGCTAGAAATCTAGCGTTAGTGGAATCTTTGGCTGATGATTCAAATATTTGGAAATGAACCATTCTGTTACACGTTTTTTTCCATGTAGGAAAGAAAACATACTGTCATGGTTTGGATCTTGAATGTGCCCTAAAAGTCTCATGTGTTTGGAACTGTGTGTTATTTCAGGGTAGGGCCTGACTGGAAGGGGCAAATGCTTGGGGATTCATCTGGAAATATTGTATCAACTTGTGATTGGAGGACGCGGGCAGAGCTTTCAAGTGTTTGTTATTGACTTGTGCTCCAGGAAATGAGGGCGGGGCATACCACCCTGTGTCTTTGTGTGGGGGAGCAATTGTTGGCTGTGAACTAAGTAAAGGAAGGAAATATTGTTAAATATGGTTACAGTTTCTTCCTGGGAAAGCTCTAGCCTAGGCGTTGTGCAGATTTCAGTCTGTGCCTAATTCACTTGGCTTCTGCTTGCTATGGGGTGAGCTACTCGCCAGCCGCTACCATAATGTGCTCCCACTGTTGCGGGCTGCTCATCAATGAAACGTGTGTGTGAGAGACCTCAAACTATGAGCTCAATAAGTCTTTTCTCCATTAGGTTGTGAATATTGGATATTTTATTGTAGCAATGAATCATACTTGTCTTTCTGTTTCTGACTTATTTTGCTTAAAATGGCACCTCCCAGTTTCATCTAGAGGTGATTTCATTCTTTCTGGCTGAATAATATTCTACTATGCATGTAGAGTGTTTTTCGTATTTGTTCATCTCTTGTTGGGCACCTAAATTTATTCCATATCTTTTATAGTGTGGATAATGATGCAATATGTGCCTGAAGGTATCTCATTACCCTGGGTAGGTCCAGCTTGTTCATAGAGTAGTTATTTTTTAGTTTTTACGAAGAACTTCCATACATTTTAAAAAATACATATACTAACCTGTATTCATATCAACAGTGTATAAGAAATCCTTTTCTCTACTCTTTATAAATGTTGTTTAGACTCAGTGAGATTGAATCTTGTTCCCCTTAGAAAGTTTCCTTGTGCCCTTCTTCCAGTTAAACTTCTCTGAAACTCATTTCAATTCGGAAAACTACTTACTCAAAAAACCCGTTTAGAAAATTTAATCAAGATAGTTCTGTGTGCTTGCAATATAAACATCGTTCTTCACTTTATAGACCAAACTGAAAGACTAAAGGAAAAAGAAATGTAAAAACCTGGAAATAGATACTAAAGAAAAGGAAGCAGGTGTGATCATATTCTGTAAGCTAGAGCCTGCAGAGGCTGCACTCTGGAGGTAGTAATGACTCTGAAAGTCCAGTCCTGTTGGGATAATAAGGACAAGTTTAAAGAACGATCAAGCACCCCAGGTGCGAGGCAGCCATGGAATCTGTATGAGTCTTTTAAAATCTGTGCTGCAGCCTGAGACATTTTCTTCTGGAGGTAGGACACTAGGGCTTGATCTAGAGGGTTGTGTGCTAGCTCCACCCTTCCTCTCACACTTGGCTCTGTTCTGCCATTGCCTGAAGATCTCTCTCTTTTTCCCTCTCTTTCTGGTTCCAGCAACACCAGGCAGTTCCACCATTTCCCTCCTCTCACCTGTGAATGGACTCTGACCTTTCTTCCCTTAAGTTATGACTGTCGAGAATTTTGTCCCAGCAACAGGAAAGTAACTAAGGCAAACTTTTTTTTTCCTCATACGTGAATAGTTGCACAACCTATAGTAGTCAAATACAGCAAAAAAATCACTAACTAGAATTTTATATGTTGTATAAACTGCTGTTTGTTTTACATTTTATAGGTTGTATTCTACAATGTTTCTTGGATATATATATATATATATATATATATATATATATATATATATATATATATTGATAGCTTTTCTTATGGTGCAAAGTAAAGTGAATACATTATAAACTAAAACAAATTTTTGTCACTTTCTTTAGAAAGCTGAATTTTCAAAGGGCTACAAACAACCACAATACTTATAAATAAATCTCTGACGTTCAGTCAACTGTCTTTCCTGTTATTGTTTCTGAAAGCATCCTCATAGCCCAAGGGCTGAGGTCCTAAAAATCAAGGTTTCCAGGTTACACTTTGTTTTGTATACTAAGTTTTTTAGAAAATGTTTCACAAAGGTGTGAGGTGCATGCAGCAATGTTCCGTTTCTCTGTTACAATACTCTCCTGAAAAATCTATAATAAATGCACTAAAAGTCTCAAATATCTATTTATTTACCAAGAAAAACCCTTATGAAGTAATAATTTCTAAATATTAAATGTGTGTACATGTGTGTGTGTGTGTGTGTACATGAAAGAAAACATATATTTCAAAGATAAATTCAAGTGAAAAAATGTGGTCAAAATTTCAACCTTCAAATTCTAATATATTTGAAAATACTTTCATAATTATAATTTTTGGAGATTCATTACACAACACTAAAGTTATTAAAGTAATTACTATGGGTATGATATTATTGCTTTTCCACTGATGGCTTTGTACTATTGTAAATAATAAAAACATCCAAAACATTAGTCCAAACTTTCAGATATAGAGAAAATTAAAATGTAAATTTAATTTAGAATGCTTCTCTGTTAAATAGAAAAGAGAAGAAAAATAGAGTTGGATGAGAAACAACAAAATATGCATAATTACAGGAAGGCTGTATATTTCTCCTTAGTTTGAGTTCATGCTATTAGCTGCTATTTTTAATGTAATTATTTAAACTCAAATTTACACTTGGCTCGATTTAGTGCATTTCTAGCATATTATTTAACCAGTGTAGTCTGGAGAAGTACTTGAGAGGCTTTTCAGTGTCAAAGACCATTTTCCACTAGGTAGAAAATTCTATGATATATGTAACTTAGACCAAGAAATAAATTGTATCTAGTACATTAGTGAATTAGTGCATGTATGTATGTATCTATATCCCCAAATTCTAAGTAACACATACGTAGATACATATGTACATACATAAAATTTAAATAATAGTTGGAGACTTTGTGAAGAAAAGAAAGATGTCTTGGAATGGGGAGAAAAAAGGGTAGGACGTGGGAGGGGAAAGAAAAGGATTGCAATTCAATATTCATTTGCTGCAATTTTCTAAGAAGAGTGTTCTTTCCAGATATTACAAAGAAAAAAGTGAATAATGCTTGGAACTGAGACCCTAGGTTCACTTTCTATTGTCACAAATTTCAGATGGATATTGAAGTATCTACACCTCTAGATTGCTTGGAACTAAATTTTGCATATGGTGAGACATTCAAGTTCTGATTCCCCCCTGTAAGTATTATACAAACTCACTCAGTATTTATAGACACCTTCATTTCATTTCAGATTTTAAGTGACATCTGTACCAAAATTCATTATTGTGTCCTGGCAGGTAGTATAACCCTGTGATCAGAGCTGTCTGAGAGGCAGACACAAAAGAATTGCATGACCCAGATTAACTTGAGTATTTTAGCAACTTAGATCTTGTCTCAAAACAAGAGAAAACAAAAACAAACAAACAAAATAAAACAGAAAACAGAGAATACAGTTCAGTATGTAGATCCCTGATTGATCATGAATTTCACAAATACAAAAATCACTGTCTGAACTTCATAGTTGGCTAGTCTTTTTGGCTATCCAAAAGCTCCCATCACACACCATAATTATCGGTGTACGTAAGTTTTACTATCTGATCATGCTGTAGTTTTATTGTTTTCAATTCAAATTATCATGATCATTTTTAGCCTTAGAATTCACATCCACATTTTCCATTCAGCAAATCAATTTCCACACAAAAGAAAAGGATAATTTATATTGAAAAAAGTTTGTTTGCTGGAGGTGTATTTTCAATTTTACAGTACTGTTTTCCCAATACTCTATATCATTTTTTCTTTTGTTTATGAATATTGCCTGAAAGATCTGAAAGTGATAACTAGAGACTTCATAATAAAGTTTTTCCAATTATTCACTTAAATTAATGTTATAAACGGCTACTGCTAGTTTGTTTTTTTTTAAATTTCAATTGGTTTGTTTGTTGATGGCATAATAGAGTGCAATTAATTCTTGAATATCAATTTGTTTTTTAGCAGCCTCAATATAATTTTAAATAGAAATAGTGGTAATAACCATTTTCTTCTATTTCTCAATCATAAGAGGAACAATTTATAATTTTTTTCATTAACTAAGATGATGGTAATTGCATTTGTATGTACTCTATAAAGACATTTCCTTTTATTCCTCTTGCTAGCTTTAAAAATATTAAGTACATAGTAAATTTATTCAAATGCCTTTTATAATTCTATTATAGTTATAAAAATTTTTAATCATTTTATCCAGCTAAGGTACTGATTTTTGAAAATGAAAGTATATAGCGCTTCTCGTTGTGTGCCTTTATTCTTTTATACAAGAGGTGGTGAGATAGGTAAACAGATTGATATACATTTAATTTACAGCTCTATTTTAATAAAAGAAATTGGAATATAATTTTTCTTTTTGGTAAGGCTGTTATTTAATATCTAAGTTTTCCTATCCTCTTTAAATTATAACATATTTCACTTTTCATGTGAAATAATTTGAAAATAATATATTTTATTAAGTATTTCATATGATTCATTAACAAAAATATGTCCGTGTTTGTTCATTTTTAAAGCAGACTTAAACTGAGTCCTCAAATTATTGTCAAAATGTGGCAATGTTCTGGTTTATTGTGTCAGAATTAATACATTGGTTTCAAAATGTTGGTATATATCATCAGTATATATTCTTGGTATATTCTCTAAGTATATGCTGATTATGCATAAAAGTAAATATGTAGAACTATTTTGTGGATTGTTTTCTCAGGAATATATATTAATTATTGCAACAATTTTAGCATTTATTTTGTTGATATATTATTTTTCTACTAGTATTATATTATCAGGTGCTTTCCACAACCTGTATTTATTTTCATTCAGTAAGTAATAAATGGATAATATGAATTACATTTTAACATATTGTTGGATTGCTTTGTTTATTACATTAGATCACAGTTGAGTTATAACATCATGAAACTTCTTAATATGTTTAGAGTTTTAACATAAAATTTATTCTAGTATTTTAAAACAATTTAAATGATTTCCCATTTTATTTTCTGATCTGGGAAGAATTTGGGCAATGTAGTAAGAAACCGAGCTCAAAAGACCTTAGGTAAAAACTTGATAGCTACATTAAGTCCTCCTTAAGAATGTCATAGATTTTCAAGAGTCTATTTTTCGTCAGCTCCTTGTTCAAAACCCCAATAAGAACTTGTACACATATATCATGTACAAAATACTCAAGTTCAATGTAAAAATTGTGTATTGCATATATACACATTAATAAAATAAAAAAGGAATTTGTTTCACTTATATGAGGAATTCAAATGAGTCAGACTTGTAGCAGAGGAAACTAGTGGCCACAAGATATTGAAGAGAAGAAACTAAGTCATACTTCATTGGCTACAATAATTCTATTATTCAAGTTGATAAGCATATATGTATATATGTATATGTATATATATATATA